>UCOK01006606.1:0-41591 GCA_900474325.1 Synergus umbraculus | reverse complement strand
ACGTTAAATATTCCATTGAAATCTATCTCACATGCTTCATGAAATTTTAAGACACTAGAAAATGATTCAGACTGCCAAGTATATCATCACAATTAATCATATGCACTCACCTGCAGTTCATTCATGAGTTTCTCTGAAAGGGTGACATCATGGGAATCTTGGCTTCCAGCACCAGGACTCAGCAAAGAATTCTGGGAGTTTGGCTGCTGATTCCCCGAAACATTCATCCCACTCAGAGCGCCGTTCTGACCGATGGAATTGGCCATATTCAGCGCCTGCTGCTGCATATTTTGACTAAGATTCTGAACCTGCTGCTGAAGATTCTGCTGAAGGTTCTGGTGCAGATTCTGCGACAGATTCTGTGAAAGATTCTGTGAAAGATTCTGCGCCTGCTGCTGCAACGTCTGATGATTCAAACTTTGACTAAGGTTCTGACTAAGATTCTGCGCCTGTTGTTGCGACAAATTTTGCGCCTGATTTTGCATATTCTGCTGGAGACTCTGACTCTGACTCAGATTCTGAGGCTGATTCAACAATTGCTGCTGCTGCTGGGGCGATAGACTCGGCGTGAGACTTTGAGCAAGATTATGCTGCAGCGTTTGGCCAAGACTCTGCTGCATGTTCTGCGTGAGGGCCTGGGTCAGTGCTTGGCCCAAATTTTGATTAATTGCTTGAGCAGCTTGCACAGCCTGGACGGTGAGTGAGGGACTCGAGGCCTGAGACATAGTCTGCTGGGCTTGGGCCTGGGCCTGTGCCTGCGCAAGATTGTGCAGACTCTGGGCCATGCTCGAGCTGATCGAGTTTTGATGATCAGCTTGAGGTGAAGGTGTTGTCGGTGTTGGGGAAGACTGATGTTGAGCACCCTGGGAGTTTTGTTGACTCATCATCAAGGAGTGCTGCTGCTGCTGTTGTTGCATCTGAGAACTGGCATTCTGACTTAAGCTCGTGCTGTTCGTCTGCTGGCCTTGAGACGCAGTCGCCTGAGTCTGTTGTGACTGCTGCTGTGCTTGTTGTTGCTGCTGTTGCTGCTGCTGTTGCTGTTGAGCCTGCTGTTGCTGAGGCGTTGGTGTCTGCTGTCCAAGAGGACTGTGCAGGGGTGTCTGCTGCTGATTATGCTGATTCTGCTGTGTTGAATTCTGAATGGGACTGTGCTGCAGCCCTGGTGAATGTTGAGGTGGTCCTCTCTGAGGTTGTTGCCAGTAATCTGACATTTTGAAGACATGCTGTCGCAAGGCATGTAGGTTTGCCGCCGCGGCGGATACCGCTGAGGCCTGCACCTCCATCGGTTCCGGTTCCGGATCGAGGTCCGGTTCTGGGGAGCTGCAAGGGTCTTCGTCTTCCTCCTCGTCTTCTCTCTCGGTGATGTCCTCCTCCTCGTCGAATTTATTGGGCCTTGTTGGATCTGGCTCTGATCCTGTTCTGCCGTTTCCTCCGCCACCGCCACCACCAGCACCACCGCCTCCTCCCCCTCCTCCTCCAACACCTATCCCACCCCCCGAATCGCCAGAGTGATGATGATTGACCGGGTGATGTTGGAGATGATGTTGATGATGCTGATGATGGGGGTGAAGAGGCCTTGCCTCCGGATTTTGGTTCTGGTGCTGCGGCTGCTGATTTTGTTGCTGCTGCTGATGATGGTGATGGTGTGGTTGCACCAGGCCAAAGTCCGGTTGGGCTTGCGTCTGGGCGCGCAGGTCTAGGGCCGCCGTCGCGTCCGAAATCTTGAGGCCTTCGCGCGAAGCCCGGGCTACCCCCTTCCGGCGCAGCTTGCCCGATTTTTCGCACGCCTTTCGGTAAGCAGCTCGACGACGGGCACACTTCCGCGCTTGCCGCCGTCACTCGCCTCGAGCTGATCACTCAGATTTCGATCTTTCGTCGGCCTACGACGACGTGATAGACAACGTCAGTTTCTCGCTACTTGCTGCTTCTTTCTGCAACTAATCGAGACCTTCTGGTTCATCAAACTTTTTCTTCTCAACTCTCGATGTCACTCAAGTCGAAACTCTCTTCCAATTCGTCTTCTTCTTCTTCTTCTTCTTCTTCTTCTTCTTCTTTTTCTGACTGGTGTGATGTGTGTAGATCAATATATACAAATCGTCGTTGTGTCAATGTGTCAAATATTGTCTGTAGTGTTTTAATTTGAATGCGCGCGATCGAAAGTTATCTCGTCGAGAGAATATCCTATTTCTTCTTCTATCTACTTAAACTCTATCGTACACTTAAGTTCAGGTTAAAATTCAGGATTGCCCAGCCCGGACGGTGTGAACGAGACGAAGGTTCACGGACACGACTCGGTTGGAGGTCGAAGATGCTTTTGAGCTGAAAAATCTCACTGTGGATGACACTGCTCGTCCCGTGTTGCCCTGAGTATAGCCCCGTTTGGTGTGTGTAATGTTTGTGTGTGTGTGATGAGCGGACGTTGTAAGACCGCGGAGTAAGATATTGGTATCTTCAGCGGGACGAGAGCACTCCTTCTGGATTTTCTTCTCTTCTTCTTCCTTCCTTCTTTGTCCTATTCGTCCGTTGACGACTCCCTCTCGAAAAAAATGCGACTCTAGTTTAATCTTGAAAAGATTGATCGATTATCGATTACCGCGTCGTACCGATCGTCGATGGTATTAGTAGTTGCTGCTTATTATCGTTTAGAGTAGGTTTAATTAATATTGCACTTAGGTACACTCGTTTTTTGAACACACTGAAATATATATGTATGCGGCGCGGGTTCTCGAACCGTTTTCACTCGGTCTCTTCTTCCTTCTTCTTCTTGGTCTTCCGCTTTCTTCTCGTGTTCTTACTCATCCACTTCCTTTTCTTCTTTTTCTTCTTCTTCTTCCTCTTCTTCCACTTCTTACTCTCTGAGTATTATTATCCAGATTTCATTTCACTTTAACCCGCTTCTAACCGTTCTGCTTCCTAAATTCTTCCGCTTTTCTACTCTCCTATTTTTCCTCTCTTGTCTTATTCTGCTTCTTCCACTTTGTCCAGTCTTCCTCTCCTGCGCGGGAATTTCTCGCTGTAACGCGTCTCCCGCTCGAAGCTGAAATCACAAAACAGAAACTCGTTCAAGATTATCTCAGGCTTCAGCCATGTTTCGTGTCAAGGTACACGAATTGTCTCGCTTTGCGATTTAATCCTTCTCTCTTGACACGAACCACTACAACGATAGTTTTTTAGACTTTAATTTCAAAAAATATCAAATGGGGAGAGCTGTCATTAAATTTCTTCAACTTTATCTTGGGACTCGAAACACTTGTCGAATTTCCTTCAAGCAGGACACTGGTTTTTTAAAAAAAGTTTATATTCCTTGATCTCTGCACTTTTATTTTATAAACTACTTGTCATCTTCGAAATTAAAATCTCTTCCTTCGGTCACTGTCACCACTTGAAGAAAATTCGGATGGAATACGGGAAAACGAAAATGGGAACAATTTCTCATCTTGAAATCTCGCACACTTTTTTTCTGAGTTTGTCTTTTATGTGGACATCAACCGACAAAGATACTGAATATAGATTTTCCGAGGTCATCTATGCAATCAAGAACTTTTGTCACAAAAGTATAAACTGCCATCCAATTCACTTCCACGGCCTAGTTTCACTCTTTATTCTCGTAGGATGCATTATGATAGGAAACGGAAGAAACACAAAGGATGATTGTTCTTTTTAGTATTGGTGATAGAGAAAAAGCGAGCTCGTGAAAAGTTGTCAAGCACGTTATTTCCTTTAGAGATTCCCGACTCTGAATTCAATTGAAATTCTGCCAAGCACATTTTCACCTTTTAGGAAATATTCTAAATTAAGTGAAAATTTCGTTAATCGCAAGAATTTTAAGAAGATCTTTAAGATTTTCAGAAGGTCTTTAAGATTTTAAGAAGGCTGGAATTGATACATCAGAGTGAAGCGGAACTTATCACTCAACTAAGAATTAATCACTCAAAAAGGACTTAATCACTGAAAATGCAATTTATCAATCAAAAACTAAAACTGATCATTCCAAAGATTTTACTTTTAAGATGAAAACTCTAGTTTTTCCACTCAAAAACAAACGACCTAATTGAATTCCCGTTAGAAGATGAAAATGCAATTAAAGTATCTATTTCACTTGTCACTTGTCACTGTCAAATTGACTCCATAGAAAACTTTCCAGTCGCTCGTTTATCATTTTTAAATATTAATGCCACTTCACTCGTGTTATTCTTTCCTGTGTATCCGCACGTTTTTTTTTTCATGTCATAGATGTTTTATGGCTATGGTAATTTAGCGCGACGAGGGTAGGTAGAACGACAAACGTCTCTTACCGTCGCAACGCGGGAGTTTCGATGCACGTCACGAGGGAGGAAATAGGAAAAAGACAATGAGAAAAACACATTGAGGTAACAGTAAAAGGGAACGGCTATCGTTCGTCGTAAAAGTAAACTACCATCCCTAGTGTAATTTCCTTCAGAAATCATCTAAGATAACAATTTCAAATTAACTAAAATAGAAGTCTGGGCTCATAGACCAATTAGAAAAATATTTGAGTTAATCAAAAGTTAAGAAAGAGTTATATTTTCTTAAAGGTAAAGAAACTGTATCACAAGTCGACTGATGCTGACAAAATCTAGATGTCCTAAAAAAATCTAAATTTAAGAAAACCATCTTCTGCGATATTTATGACTGTTGATGATTGTCAAGAAGTGTTTCAAGCTTAATTAAAGGCTCGTATTTATAGTCGGAGTTGCAATGATCAGTCTAGGGGTTGCTATAGACTTGACCTTCAGTGGTGAAGTCTACTGCCCAAGATCCTAAATATACATACTTGGACTATAAATAGGAGCCATAGACTTGGTAGCAATCATGATAAAGACGTTCTTGATATTGAACTGACAAGTTTGTTTATATCACTAGCTATATACTCGATTGACATTTCTAGATTGACAGAAGACCTCTAAGATGCAAGATTGTCGTCTTCAAGATTGTCTTCAACAAAGTCGGAATAATCCACAGATTTTCGCAAGTTTTGTCACCACCACTTCCACTAGCACAGGTGTAGTACCTTTCCAAATAAAGAAGGAATTCCACATTTTTCAAGAAACTTTAGCAAAGGTACTTGATCTCTGCGTTGATAAGAATCGAGTGGTCTCCGATCTGGAGGAAAGTCGGTTAGGTGACGTACGGGGCATGTCAGTTGTCCTGGATTGGAGGGGGCTAGGGACCAGTCAAAGGAGGGGACAAGCGCATCAAAATAAAGAGCATGATGAAAAAACTGAAGACAGATCAACTCTCGATTTTATCACTCTTTGACTTGAACTATCTTGGAGTTTCACTACTTCCGACATCCAGTGATTCAGATTTTCTTTCCACTGTCTTGGAAGACTTGTTAAGTCTTATTAAGTCTTATTAAGTCTTGCAATCTCAGCAAGAACAAATCTTATCAATGGTACCAGGTAGACAGTATGTCTCAAAGCCAGATCTCAGATCTCAGACAGTCAAAGTCCAAAATGTAAGAAAGTCTCTTACTGAAAATGTGGAAAATCCAGATGCTGGGATTGACTAGTAGAACTTAAGATTGGTAACGCGGCAAACTGTTTATCGCGATGGCACGTAAGAGTATCAGAAGGGCAAGTCTCGTATCACTTCCTTGAGACTCAAGACACTCTCTCTAAAGACAACGCGAACTACGACGACGACGGTCTCGAAGAGAAAAAGCTTCTTTTCCTCTTCCGCGTTCGAGTCCTTGACGGAGAAGGAACCGAACTGACTCGGGTTCGCGGCTCGCGAGAAATGCTAAGTCCTTCTCCGTGGCCCGGTGGTGGCGCGCGTCTCAGACCGCGTGCGTCTGACTAAAAGCCACCCCCCGTGCCTTAAAGAACGCTTCGGGTAGGGGCGTTGTCTTAGGTGGTGCGCGGTCGCGAAAATTCTGACCCGAGAAACTGGAGTTGTTCACGATTTTCCGGCTTGGACTTGAGACGATTTGCGGCCCTGCCGGGCCCGAGCCCGGGGCCTTTACTCCAGGACGACCCTCGATTCCTCCGTAAAGGTCCTCCGTCGAAAATTCGCCTCCACGAGGACGAAAAACTGAAGTCAGCGGCGGACAGGAGTTTTCATGCCACCCCTCTTTTCCTTTACTCCCACTATTCCTTCGACGCGCACCCCCCGCGTGGGTAGGGGCCGACTGCCTACCAGAACACGTAGTCAGGGGAACGTCTAAGGGGTGAGAAAGAGTGGGGCGAATCGAGTTGCTGAAGGAGGGTTGTAAGAACCGGACTCTCTTTTTTTCCTCTCTTCTCCTTTTGCCATCAACCTTTCCCCCTGCCTTTCCTCTAGCACCCTCTTGACGAGCCTAACTCTTCACACACCCCCACGCTCCATCAGCTCCTGGACCGCTCCTTTCCACTTTAGCGCGCTCCTTGAATATTTGTAAACACTTTCTTATCTCAATACCAAACTTGCCTTATTCCACTCTGTCTGCCTGTCTTTTCCACTCTATATAATATTATTTCTGTATCTTATTTCTGGCTAAAGTTCCACTTACGTGCGTTCGACACGAATCGGTAAGATCGACTAGCCGAAAAAATTGTAGGGGTTACTAGGCAGTTGCATAAGGGGGTGTGCAGTAAAAAGAAGTGGGGACCCTCCACTATTTAAAAATGGACCCCGTGTGCCAACACATGCGTGACTAACCAGTTCGATGGGGGCGAACTTCGCCCCCAATCTGATTCTTCCTCATGTGGATTCCTGCTCCTTGGCACTTGGAGAACTATCACGAGAAGACAAAAGGTGATCCGAGTCTGCGGTTACCGAACTGATGTTAACAAGACGAGAAGGTCGTAGCATCGACCTCGACGAGGACGTCGACTTCGTATAACACGTCCGAGACACGATGGTCATTTTGCTGCCTCAGGAGGGAAGAGATGACCAGAGAGGGATGGAGCGGGGTGGTATACATTCTATATAGAAGGTCCACCCTAACTCTATATGCAGTTGGACATACTCTCGTCTTACGCATCCTCGCCCTCGTTCAAACCAGCCAGAGAGACTTTCTAACCCCTCGTCTCACCCCTCAACTCTTGTTCTACCCCTCACTCTTCGTACAACCCCTGACGTCCATCTAATGTGATGACCCCTCCGGCGCTGACGGCAAGGCGTCCATCCCTCCTTGCACCCTCAACGTCTTTCCCCTCCACTTGATTCTCCACTCCACGCGCCACTCGAGGCTTTCTCTCTCACTTCCACCCTTTCACCCTCTAATCTCTCTCGCTCCTTTTGCATCCGGCCGCCCACCCTGCGTCTCCTCCCTTTCCCCTCATTTCTCTCCCTTTCTCGACAGATCCAAGGCTCTATCTCCCTTAGTTCCGTGCCCCACCACTCCCGCCACAACACCCCCACGCGCACTCATCTATCGCTCTTTTCACCCTCTCGTCCTTTTTTCCACGTGTCCGCCACGTGTGTGAGCCGAGAAGGGTGGGGGCGATCGTTTTTTTCTACTATTGTCCTTATACTTGTGCGCCGCACCTAACACCCCTTCTCCGAGTGAGTTGGCTATTCTCTCAGTGTGGAAGACTCGTGGAAAGAAAAAAGTTAATACTCCACCGACCCAACCTACCATTGTCTAACGCGCAGGGAGGGTGGATCACGGCGTGAAAAAAATGAGCCAATGAAAGGGTGGAAAAAAATTTTAGGTCGACCCTAGTCCGTCGTAGGTGTGGTGATAGGATAGACAATCCTGCGCTAAAGATGCGCTACTCTTGCGTCAACTTATAAATAATTCCGGAATCAATCAGGAAGAACAAGTCGGAAAATGTGGAAGGCATCCTGTGAATGATCGTTGGAGGAAAGGGGAAACTTCCGGTCCACGCAAGCAGGCTGCTCTGAAGCGGAGAAATTCGCGATAGGCCCTGGTTGAAAGGTGATTGTGCGGAGGGGGATTAAATAAGTATGTAGGAAGTATTGGGCAATCGAGGCCACTTTAAATTACAAATGAACAGGCGAGTATTACGGAGTAGGTACCTAACACGCGTCCGGGAAAAACAGGTGAGAATCGAGAGGGTCCGTGAAGTAAGTATATGTACACAAGAGGAGGTGGGTGGCTTGACTTCAGATCCCAATCCCGATCTCGATTTCCCCCCGATGCCGATCGGCAGCTGGACTGCAAGACTTTAACCGACTCCTTGCAGGATGTACGTACGCGGGGTACTTGCGTGAAACTCCTGCATTTTGTGCAACCTGCATATGCACCCGCACTGTGAACAGGTACCTTGTAAACCAGTTGCAAAGTCACAGGTTCGGTTGAATCGAACAGACCGGCAGATCCACTTGTAGATAAGCGGTGCCTTTGCGTAGGAAGACATTTGTCTTGAGGGGCGATCGCGGGTGGAAGTCCTCTTCCCCATAAAAAGGAAAAAAAGAGAAAAAAATATAAAAGAGGGGGAAAAACTTATAAGATCCCGAGGGATCTTTGAAAAATTTTATTTCGCTTTCAATCATTTTCCCCCTATGCTAGGGAATATGTAGAGTGAGTGAGCGTTCTTGTGAAGTCGCCTGATGTTTCAACCCTTTCCAAGGACTACCACCCCGAGGCGAGGTGACGCCTAGTGGAAGAATCAGGAAGCGTGCAGTCCTACGAGGGAGTTTCAGGGTTTCTGTCCGTGCTAAGTCACTTTCGGAAAACTTATCTTTTAAGTTTTTTCATATTTTAATTTGCAGAAATTTATTTGTAGAAAGGTAATTAAAGGGAGAATTGTAAAAAATAGAATTAAAAATGAGAATGTAACTTGTAACTCTTGTTGAAAATGTTATTAAATATCCATTATCCGGGGAATCAGTGAGAAGATCACAAGATCACATTATCAGATGACTTAGTAAATTTGTCACGTGCCCAGGTGGAGATCGATGAGCGGGATTTGAAAAGACCTCGCTTGGATCGTGGATGCGTCCGGATTAAGAATTCTAACGGGAGGTAGAGTTAGTAGGATGAAATGAGCGGCACGTCCGGCGCATTACGCAATGAAAGAAACAAATGAAGCTTAATAGAAAAACTGCCCGCGCTAGAAAAAGCGTCCATCGTGCACTTAGTACAGCTGCGCCAGAAAGTGCTTCCCTCCGACGCGACATGAAGGCTACATTAGCGACAGACAACTCGTTCTTCACTTGCCATGTCAATTTCGTTTTACTATATACCACTTCCTATCAATCGAATGCAGTCCAGGGATCGTTGTTGCGACCTTCAATCATTAAACCTGTCTTGACAACTGCAATGTCATCGACCGACGTGACTAATTGTCACGTGGAAATATAAACAGAAAAGCGAGAGCCGTGTACAAAACTTGTTAATATTTCAGGATGATTTCATTGTATGTCTCGCCGCTAATTATTCACAATACTGATACTTCACTTTTGTATCCTATACCATGTTGGGTATTTTTTTCGCACGTTAAAATATTTTGAAGACTGATGAATGAAATTGGCAAACTGATGACATGGAATTTAATTGACGACTGGGGACTAGTTTTATCAGTTTGGAGATTATATTATTTTGTTTGTAGACTTGTGAAGAATGGGAGAAAGGTTCTGGTGGTCCAACGACGACCCTGAGCACGTCGCTCACATTTTTCCCGACTGTACTATCACGTCAACGTAGTTGTGTCAATAGGAGCCAATCTAAGTACATATGCACACAGATGCACTGCAGACATTGGCGTGATGCAATCGTGCCGCGTGCTGACTGCTTCGAATACCTCTTTTCCCCGCCAGGACAAACTGAACAAGTAGGACATCGAAGGGATGACCACAATATTGAAAAAAATTGTCATTAAAAAAATAGGACAGCTTAGAAATGATTTTCAGTGTGAAGGTACCAAGAATTTCTCTAGACGTCCTTAATTTAAATTATCTTTCTGAAAAGTTAGACTTCTCGCTGGAAGAATTGCTTGCTCGAATTGGGTATATCAAGCGCCATTTTTCTTGACATACATAGACGAAGATAAGATAAGAAACTTTCGACGTATCCAGGATCAAGGTAATTCTGATAAGGTTTTGTGTCAACCATTCAGAATGCGACAAACTCGATGGAGTTCGAGAAAAATATTGTGTTTCATGTTAGCTTTTCTTTGAATAGTGTGTAGAAAAATGTGTGACGCCTGCTGATATGTTCTTTATTCAGATAATTTATGGAAAATTTTTTTCTAGAAGCAGAAATAGACCGAGTTGAAGCTTTTGTGCAAATTGACCTCGTAATTGTAGAATTGCAGATAATTCATTAATTGCAGATATTCTCGATATATTTCGAATTTTCGAATAGAATTCGAATAGATTTGGAATTTTGTGGAATTCTCTTTGTGTAATTGAATGCAATTTTGAGATGATATAGTCTAATGCTGCACTGATGCAATATTCCTTCGGCAATAGATTTTATCTAATGGCATTCGAGATACCAGCACACACTTGTTTCGTAAATCATGGGAATGCATAGGGGGTAGATTCAGCCACACCACACAGGGTAGCTTCGATCTCGGTAGTTTGGTGGTTCGTTTCTGCTCCCCTTGTGCTTCGGTCACCGACCTTCCCTACTCTTGTATAAAATTAAATGCACTCTGCTCACGAGGACCAAAGAATTTATAATAACGTCAACTTTTTCAACTCTACAAAATTATTAATCAGTGTATGTCCATTCCGTTTTGCTACTCGTGTCAGATTTTATCTAACACTAAACATTGAATGTGTTAGATGCTTATCCATAAATGTGGGTACTGAAGATATAGAAAATGAATATTACTTGAAACAGTAAAGTAAACTATTGGCCGTCCAATCCAGCAATCGGTTGAATTCAATCTCTGATCAACGAGAAGGAATAATTTATCAGAGCGCCATGTTTACTGTATAAATTTACAAGGTTCAAAGTCCGATTGGCTTAAATAATCAAGCGTAAATAATAATTTTTTCGAAATTGGGAGTTCAGTGTCCACCAAAGCTCTCCTTCCACTTTGGTCTGCAGCCGGCAGGATCGGGACATAAATCGAAGCTGGTGGACGTTGTCGGCGGAAGTTTCGTTCATTTTTTTCGGTCCTGGAAATTTTCTCGAAAATCATTGACGCCCGGGTCATTGACGCCTATACACACAAGCTCAGCAGACGGGTTTGAGTGCACATTCTGCGTTGGTTCCTCGCTCATTGTGTGAGTTTCGTAGAGCGGTGGCGTCGGTGGAGGCTTCCCATTGGCCTTCCATTGGCTGGTCCGGGGATGGCTCGCTACAGTCATCGATTCAGGCAGTCATTGGCTGACTCGGGCAAGCCGCCATTTTGAATGACTCCGGGATCAATACGCGGGGTGCGGAAAAAAATACCTGTCCCCCCCTCTTACAGCTCCCGCCACCATCTACCCTCCATAGCATTCAATGCCCGGCAAATTCTCCCAACGTGAGACCAACCACCAACATGCTGCGCCATGATACCACCGGGGGTTACTCGTGTGCGTCCAAGTCATCGAAAAAATTCTCATACCAATCGCGCTGTTGCCGCTTGCACTCTGCAACCCCGTACGAAGCCCCCTAACCCATTCTACCAACACCATCATGCATCTTGCACGCATGCACATCCGCTGAAGAATTCCCGGTTCGTTCGCTCGTTTGCTAGCCACCCTGGATCCGGGAAATAGGAATTTCGAAATTGATGTCCACCCCTACCCCTTGCAGCGCCTTTTTATCTCTCGCGCCCTCGATGCACCGAGGCTAGGGTCCTGCGACGCAATCAGCCCCCGGAGATCAAATCATCCTAGACTTCATGAAGCCCAAGGGGAAGGAATCAATTATTTCCAAAAAAGGGTTTTACTCCTTTTTTACATTTTTAAATCTTCTTTTTTATATTTTTAAAAAGAAGATGAAAAAATCGAGGAAAGAGTAATTTTGGAAGTGGCCATCATCGGAGTTGTTTTAGAAGAAGGAGTCCAAAGGGAACTTCAGAGTAAAGCTCAAGGAATGAGCTATCTGGGATGAGAATAAAATACCTATTTTTGGATAGAGGAACTCTTTGTGGAGTTGGTAGATTAATATGATTGACACGAGTTTGTTCTAGCTCGTTAAAACTGGAAGGCGCTCTTTGGGATTAATTTATAGAGCCAGTTATGAGTCATCTGGAAGAATGGACTATTATTTATACCAACAACTTTCGCGTCCAGGTACTACATTTATTTATACTGGTTCCACGATTTCGTTTCTTACCGCTCTTTCCGCGAGGCTCTCTCGAGCAGAAGAAGATGGTTTTCTATTTTCACGATTCTCTGAAAGACTGTTCGGGCAACTGTCCACAGCGAAGGCACGTTAATTTAGAAGGAAAAGTGTTTAACAGTTGGGGTTTTAGATTGATTCAATCTGGTATGCAACTTCCACTGCGATAAACTTCAAGTTCATGAGAATTCTATATATATATATATATATGCAAATTACGAGTAAAATTTCCTTGAGAAAATATCTAAAAGAGGAAATTTTACGAAAGATTTCTAGATGAGAATCAATTACAATTTCTAAAACGGAATTTTCAAGAGATGTGGATCTAAAATCCATGAATGGGTGGGGCCTTCATTGAAATAACAATCGAATTTGTTTTCTTAATTGCAAAATTCCAGCGTGGGAGATAAAACTAATAAAATATATATTTTTTCAAGGTCGTCGAAGTGAAATTGAATCTACGATTCTGATGATTCTCCGAGCGCAATGGCGAAATTACAAGAAGGCGTCGGTCGGCAGCGCCCAGTTTGGGGAAGCTCAACTTTACTGATTGGAACAAATTTGTCAAAGCGCTTCAAACTGGATGCAACCGATAAAAATAAATGGACTTCTTTGCATATAAAAGCGAATTAAGAAAAATGGATAAAAATCATGCTGCGTGATGAAATAGTACTTACGTTTGGAACTGAATTAATTGAAACAAGGACATAAGGCTTTCTTGGTAGCAACGAATTTTAGATCACATTTTAGTTATTAAGAATTTAATCGTTTTCTTCATTTTCTCGCTTTTTTAAAGTTTAGCTTTAAAATCTAAATTTTTCAAAACTTGTTAAAAATATACTTTAGTCATATCTTTACAATTTATTTCGTAAACGTCTAAAGTGTTTCCTCTTTCTCCTTTCGTTCCTTAATTCTCTCGTTTCTTTGTTTCTCGACGATTTTAGGTATATCTAAGGCAATGCTTCTTTGAAATTTTGTTACTTGTTTATTTTTTTCTTCGCTTTTTTTGTATTTTTCTAATATTTTCTTTTTCTTTGCTTTTATCTTAAATTCCTCTTCTTCCTGGTAAATTTCGAAATGAGATGTGGTGTCCGAAAGTGAGTAGTCGATACAAGATAAAGTCTTCGGTAAATCAACTGTAGCTGTTCAGACTTTGTTTCACAGACAAAAAACCGGTGTATGTTTTACAAACGATGAAATTAATTTTTCAATGAAATAACTATGACAACACATAACAACACAGTGCGACGCGTCTGAAACAGAAGAATCCACGTCAGTCTCAATCCGCCGCGGATCTTCATGATAAATCATTCCAAGATTGACCATGATAATCCACGAAAAGATTTCAACCCCCCGCGAATCGAATTTCAAAAAGCGCGTTATCGATGACGAAAATGGAATCGAGAATTCAGATGAATCTATCAATCTGCCTCCCCCCCAAAGAGCTCTTCCAGATTCGCCAAGGAAGAATCAAAAGATTCAAACCTCCCGCTCGAAAAAGGAAAAACCCTCTAAGAAGGGGGCCACGTGACACGAGGAACGAATAGGCGTCTTTGCCGGGTACCCAACCTTCTCCACCAACCCCCTTGCCAACCCTTCCTTCACCCTTCTTCTCCTCTTCTTCCCCTTCTGGAGCCGCGCGTTTGCTCCTTGCGTCGTGGTAAGACGCGCCGGGTTGGTCCTCCACTCCCAGCAGCTTTCCCGACTTTTCTCTCCACGTGTTTCCCGCCAGTTCCTTCGGAATTGTCGCCGCGACCTGTTTCTTTCCCTTAGACACTTGAGGACTCCAAGGGCGCCACTGGACCACATCCGGCTCGAGGGATTTCCCGAGAACCCGGCAAAGACCAAAAATCGTATCCCCGTGACACAGACACTCCTTATTCTCGAATTCCTGCTCTGAGGAAGTCCGCACTTTCGTCAACTTTACACCCCCGACTCCCCCTGACTGATTAAAATAAATTTAAGGCCCGTTTCTCGAATTCTTAACCGGATTAACCGTGGATTTTCGTAACCTTTGATAGAGGCATTGCGAGCATCCCCGTGTCTGAGTAGCAACTGCGCCGTGGCCCTGTGCTGAGCACCCCCACCTCACCTCTCGCCACCTCTCGCCTCACCTAAACCAAACCAAACCACCATTCCAACCCTCTCTCGGACGCGCTAGCCTGTCCGCCCCATCGCGGGGCTACCACGTTGCGCGCCACCGCGCTGTTGCACCGGCCCTGCTTTCCAATTCTGGTGGATGTACCACTGGACTGTACACAATGGAGGACTGTACACTGCACAGGGTTGAAGATTGTACGATATATTGAGGGGGATAAATCACTGCATAGTGCAGAGAAAATTTTAGACTTTGTTTTACTGTAGAGTAGGCACTGGAGAGTAATGTATATCGTTGAGTGTGCTACATTGTAAACTACAGAGGAAAATTTGCATTGCAGGATGTGCACCACTCTAGATCTAGAGCGTAGGGCAATGAATATTGTTGATTTCATTTATATGCATACTAATTACTTTAAGCAGCAGGACTCTTTGTTCAGCACTAAGAAAAATGTTTGGTGCGGACAACAAAAAATTTTATTGAACCAACCAAAGTTTTGTTAATTCAACTAAAACTGAGATCTTGTTGGTTCAAATGAATTTTCTTGTTTCAACAAAAAGTTTGTTGAAAGAACCAAGATTTGGTTGGCACAACCAAACAATTTTTGTTGCTTCTATAGCACCAAACATTTTTCTCAATGAGGAATGCCTTATTCGGTATTTTACTTTCATATCGACCCCTTTTGACTTAGCAAGATGAAATATATAAGAGAAATTTTATTATTTGATGAAATGATGTTTTGTTACTTTTCTAGGGCATGGACAACATTTCTGGAGGCTTTTTTTTGATTATTAATATTTCTCGAAGCGAGAGAAGTCGAAGGCGCTCTTAATTTGTCGAATGAGACAAAAGCCAATGAAGGGATGTTGACTAGGGTGGGTCAAGAATGACAAAGTATTAAAAAACCTTGGGAACCCCTAACATTATTAGATTTTTACCATATCTTGTTCTGAAAATCTCTAGAACATGTGGTAAAAATAGATCTATATGCCACCTAAAAATCTACAAAAGGGCCTGGGGAAAATTTCAAAAGAAATTTTCTTCTCGTTAAAAGGAAAAACAATTTCCAAGATGCAACCAATTTTTAATAATTTATCATTATTAATACACCTTAATATCGACTGGCGGTGGAAGATTGCCCCTTAGAGGCAAAAGGATATTGCCCCATTCGTGACTACCATCATTGTCGAAGAAATAGAATTCGTAAAAGGAAAAGGAGAGAGTGTGGATACTGTGAGTCGTTTGCATCAAAGCGGATCGTTCGTTACGGGTCGGTCGAGGCGAAAGGCCCATTTGAAGAAGTAACGATCGATTGCAAGTGTCGGACGTCGGTGGAGTGCAAACGAAAGGGTTCAGGAAAGATATCGCGATCCCTTCGTGCCACCTGTACAGACCGCATGCGATCTGTACCATCCTAATAAGATCCCAGCAGGGCATCCCGGTGAAAGGCTCGCGCCAAGGAATGCCGCTGGAGAATTTCCGCAGGCGAAGCACGCGTTGTACTTGCGTAGGTGTGCTGGAGTAAATGTGTGAAGGGGATGGTTTCAAGCCCCGAAGCGCGATGTTGCAGGCTGTGGTCAGTGACGGGATTCGAAATACGATGGTGGTTGTGCTCGGTACGCAACCTCTCTCTCACTAGGTCTCACTCTCTCTATCAAGACTTCACTCTCCTTCTCTCTCTCTGTCTCTCTCTCTAACAACCAGGTTGTACAGAGGGTACAGTCCCCACAGGGGAAAGCGACGAAATCGCTTTTGCTGTAGGTGAAGGCTGAACATGTAGGATATAAAGTACGTTGTTGTACAATGTGTTTAAAAAATGTTTTTTAAATCTTAGATAAACAGTCTCGTCACATTTTTTACAACATCATCCTAAATTGTCCATAATTCATACCTTTGAAGAATATTTAACCGAGCCCTAGGCATTCTTAGGGTAAACCCCTCTTTATTCTCTCGGGTTCTTTAAAATGATCTCTGATCAAGTTGATAGAAGGGCGAAACTTTGAACCCGAGTATAGTAAATTACGGATCCAGCTATTTTCAAATCTGCATGAAAGACCTCGCAAAAAATAATAAAAACTTTCAAGTTCCACTAAATAGATGAATTCCGACCTCGGTCTATTCTAAACATAATCCGAAACCGAAATTTTGTTCCTAGGGAACAATATAGACAGCAGATTTCCCTTAATTATCCAACGGTTCTCACTTAGCTGAGCGCATAGAAACTCCAAAGATATTTACATTCTACGCTAAGTGTTGGGATGTCCTAGACAATTCTTTGGGTCCATTGTTTTCAGAGTTTTTGTCTACTTTCTAGCCGCGACGATTTACCCTTTGGAACGAGAGAAGGGTGATCGGGACAAAAAGAGAGGCCAAGCTGAAGGATCCACCGTTGGTGGACTGGTGGTGGTTCCTCGTAATTGTATCGATTGTCTTAGGGCGTCACTGCCCCGCCAGCCGACCGTTACGTTAGCCATGAATGGCAGTGCGTGCCTGCCCCTAGTCGGGGTGACCCTTTGTTGTTATTTCACTGATCGAAAAATAAAAATTCCTAACCGGATGAAAGTTTGACCTGGATTTTTTGCCTCCGCTCGCCGCAGAGAGGGGACAGACAATGCCCAAAAGATTTGCATATGCGAGAGGCGACCATCCACCGAAGGCCACTTTCGTCTCTTCTCAGCTCGTCTGCCTGACAAACTCGGCAGGAAGAATAGCAAAAATTGGATTTCGTCGCCTTCCAGTACGCTCCCCTTTATGAACACGTCCTTGCAACGTGAAAAGGAAAACCTGCATCCTCAAACGACCCTCACTATCTACACCGACCCTCCTCTGATGCTCTAATAAAAATGAGACCCTTGACCGTCCAGAATAAAAACAATCGGGTCTGTTTTTTTTCAGATGCAGCTGCAACATTTACAGATGATTTTTCCATTTCCAGATCCTGCGAGATAAAGGATTTTTAACGATTTTCTGCGGGACATTGGAACTGATGAAGGACACCCTCTTGGCTAGTCGCCTAATGATCAGCGAAGAAGAGACTGGGGTTCACTGGGGGTAATTAGTAAAAACAAAGGACTTGAGGGAGGGGGTAGTTTCCAAACAAATCGTAAAATGGTCTCTGAGATAGAAAGACTCGAAGTGGAGAGAGGACAAGTAGCGGACGATAAAATCTAAATGGGAAAGTAATCCCTCGTTTTCCCGAAGGCATACGGATGCTTCTTTAGTTTCATCAAGCAGCGACCTTTGTTTTTCGCAGTAGGTCGTGGTGGCGCCTAAACTGGTGGCTGCGCCTAACCACCTAATGCCTCCACCGCGGTATGCCTAACCTAACCCAACCCAACCACCTATCCGAGACCCCAAGTATCGATTAATAGCAAGAAAATAACGGTCGTGACCGCGGATCTCCTGCCATTCCAAAGTTATTCCAAAAGTTTCAAGCATCCCTCTTCTTCGTTAATCAAATGAAAACAAAAATTCCCGGGAAGAAAGTTAAGTACTTTTTCTGTGCAATTTGAAGCCAATTTTCCGTCCAATTCATCCTAATTCGATTCGACTGGGAATTTAAAAATAATGATAAGACGTGACACCTCCCCTCAAGAGTTAATGAGGGAAATTGAGTATTGCAGTTGCGTGCTATAACAAATTATATCGTCTAAGAGTTTACAAGACCCTTAAAGACCAGATGTCCACTCTGGTGGGCATTTTTCGATTCTGGCTCAATACAACATATGGGTATCCCATCCTCTAAAGCCCAGCTGTCTCCTGAACGTGATCATTACACCATGATTAAGGTGGCTACTCTGATTTTTTGTATCGAACGATCGACCTCGTTTTTTTACATTAACTTAAGGTCGTATGTGCATTGTTCGGGAACGCTCCTTTGTCAAAATTTAAATTTCTTGTCCCAGTTTGCCACAATAAGAGCCCTTTGGAACCGATGCTTTTGAGGAAAGCAGCTACTATTATTTAATAATACTGATGGGTAATCCTACCGGAATATTTTCGTTGCAGGTTACCAATTGTTAAAACACGTTGTGAAGATTTCAGGTTTCTGGTTTTTCGGATATTGCCAAGGATAAGCGGGAAGGGTAATTTCATAACAGGAAGTGTTTCGCAAATTTGCCTTGTTATCGTATCAATCGATTTGGGGGTTTGCTGACGGATGTGGGTTGGACTCTTATTGTTAATGTGGTAGAAAGATTTTATTGGGAGCAGTTTTTTTGGGTGATTTCAAGTTCTATAAATGACAAATCCTAAAAATGTATAATGTCGGACAATAACTGACTTTTATCAATGCTATTCGTTTTTTATGAAGGTAATTGCAAAGAAGACTTGAGTTTGAAAAGGTTACATAGAAGCTGAGATATTAACTCTCAGGAGAGAAGATATAAAAGATAATGAAATGCAGTGTGCCAATTAGCAATGGAAAAACCATTTAAGAGCGGACTCAGGCTCGCAATATTTCACAGCGCCGTGCCAACAGTCCGCTAAGTTGGTGTCTTATCGCCACTCTCAACGGCGACGCGTCCTATAATGAAATTTCCCGACGAAGAAAGTTTTAAAAGTGCAAAAGTGCGGGAGACAAAAGAGAAGGAAGCTTCTTGGAGAAGGAAAAAGAAGGGAAAAGGATAGGCAAAGAAAAGGCAAGATTTAGGAGGATAATAAATCCGGTAGTCGGCTCGACGTCCGCCCAAGGATCGTGGAAAGAATCGCTTGAGATTCTTGTAACTATGTTAAAGTTAAATTAGCCAAAAGATCCTAAAGTCCTTTCATTTTTCCTTCCTGCATTTCGAGGAAACGTAAATTAAAACTCTAGCCAGATCGTATCTAATTAAATTCTTTTAAATTAAGCCATCCAACCACAACTACAATTATCCATTCGAATCAGTTTTAATAAATTGAATTTTTTTTTTTGAGATGGATATGATAATTCGTAATTCAGCACGAATTAGTTTGGAGAACAAGACAGAAATGGAAATCGTTTCGAAGAAGTGTTGGGGATGGGAGGGGGCTTCGTTTTTAATTGAAAGCAGAGTCTGTAGATTTTTAATTAAGAAAATTCAAGATCGAGCAGTTCGTTCATCCACCGATCGAGAACTGGCTGGCGTGGCAACTCAGAGGCTCCTCAAACAGTTTTATAATTGATTTCATTTTCATTTATTTTAGCTCGCTTGCCCTTCTCTCTCACTCCCCTCTCTTCTCGTCACCTACCCACTGCAGAGGAGCCGTTCTAACTCCACCTCTCGCCGCAATCAATTTAATGTTTTAATTAAGAGAATATCCGTGAAAAATTAGATTTTAATCGGATCCGCACCTTCACCCTCGATACGACCTTATTCTTTGTCTTGGTCCTTTTGTCTTCATTTTCTATCGCCGAATGTGCGAACGTCACTTGGCGGAACGCTCGTTTTGATTCGACGTGCTCTCGATCCAAAAAATCCACCATTTTGAAGAAGCTATTCTAGAAACTTACGCAACCGCATCATCCGTTTGGCCAGCCCCGAACAGACTTCTGTTAACGTAGGCGCGGAATTATTTATTTTCTCTCATCCTTTAATTATTATTTGAATATTAGCGGAGTAAAAAAGAACCATTATTTTACGTCAAAAGAAGAAACAATCTAACTTTTGTAGGTCCCCTGAAAAGATATAGGTACCAACCCCCCAGTTTTTTTTGGTCCAAATTGAAAGCCTGCAAAAAGTTTTAATTTGCGGACGATTTTTTATCTCCTAGATCTTTTTTTTATTCTTGGAGAAATGAGAAATTGTGAATTATTCCTCTTTTGCCAATTCGTTAACGGCTTGCTTGCGATTTCTCGATAGCTTTTGAAATGTTGTGATTAAAATATTTTTTTCGTAGAAAAAGAAGTTGATTCCAATCGTAGATGCTATTCTCGAATCTTATGCAACGCAATGCATTTGGGCGGAGAGCATATAGGGTATGCTAAGAGTGAAACCCGCACGCGCAAAAATGTTTGTTTTAACGCTCCTCCCGCTCGTTTGCCGCCACCAAGACGCCTAGCCTTGAATTATTTGGAATGTGAAAATTCTTAAAATTAGACTTTCCAATATGCGCTTCTGGCTTATTCGGATCCGGCCTCCGGAAAATCTGCGAACGCCTTTTAATAGTGAAATCTCGATCTTGAGGGGAAAGAAAGAAGTAACCGAGGCACGAAGCCAAAAAACAATCCGCCACAAATCTCAGATTTTTTATCGAATCTTAGTATACTTCACAAGCTTTGTAACACTCAAATAATAAATGTCAATATCGTTCATAATAAATCAAACATAAAAAATATATTTAGTTTACGAAGTCTAGACTTTAGTTTTCAACTGAAATTCTTAGGTTTCAAATCTTTGTTGCCAAAAACTATTAAAAACTCTTTACAATATTCACATCCATTAAAAAATGAAATTAAAGCCAACCATCTTCAAATAATAAGCGATCTTAATTTCTAATAACGAGCTGATCCAGCTCAGACGTTAGCACTCACAAATCAGCGTTAAAGTAACCCCGTAACGGCGTTAATGGAGGCCGAAAAAGTTCATGGGGTTTGCCTGCGGCAGGATATAAAATTTCAAAATCTCTTCCTCGACTTCACTTGTCCCCAGAGACACAAGGAGGGAAAAATGCGAGAAATATATGCTTCCTTACTGGGCGAAAAAAGACAGAATTGAAGCAACAAGGGTAAAAGAAGGTGGAGAGACTCAAAGCCTGCTTCCAGCCTCCCACATTTTTCACCCTCCATTTTTTTACGCCATCTTTTGCCAGCCTTCCACCCTTCTCTACTCGACGTTTGTGACAGGGTTCTCTTCGATTGTTTAGATCAATAACGCCGATTGGGGCGGTCGTCCATTTTTCCCTTTATATGCTGCCAGCAGCCTGTGCCGTCAAATTCTCTCGCCGGCTTGTTCCACGTTTGAAAATATATATATATATATAAAAAAAAAAGGAAACTCACGCGAGCTTGCAACAAAACGTTCCACCCAATTGGCGATTGTCGATCGAAAAACTACCCTCGAAAATATTGTGCTCTGCCGAGCGAAAATGGCTCTGGAGACCTCACAAATACGTTAAAAAATATTTTAAAATATAGTCGCCTCTTGTATAAATCTGCTTTTTTTTTTTTAAATCAGTGGTAGGGAAATAAAAAAAATTGTATATGTGAATAATATTAATAATAAAATGGTTAAAATTGTAATTTTGGAATTAAATGTTTTTTAAATTCGCGCATTTTGTTGATAAAAGTAGTAAACCCATGAAAGCTCTTTTTTCGGAGTGATAAAAGAGTCAAACCGCAGAACTAACTTCCGGCAGACGGTTTCCGGTACTTCGATCGAACCTGTCGTTGTGATGAGGGGCATCGATGGGCGGAGAATGGCCTATAAAAGTTTATTTCTCGTGCCTCGTTCGCTTACGCATTGCCTGGTAGAAATACGTAATTACAGGTACTGTGCTAACAACTGAAAAAAGTGAATGAAAACGAGGTAATTGATGCTATTACTTAACAAGAAATCCTGCAATATGAACGCACCACTAATTTATTTGTGCCTCTATACTCATTTAAAATACCGTAAGCGGATTTCACGGATTCAGTGATTTTATATGAAAACTTTAACCACTACTTTCCAAAGTCCCATGGGCAAAATGAAATTTAATTATCAATCAAACTACCACTAATTATCTTTTTCAAGCTTTTTTTGCGAAAATAAGAATATAACAATCTTCAACAATTTATCATTTATTTGCTTTTGAATTAAATTCGTCGATTGAAGTAATTGGAGTAAAAGGTAATACAAACAATTTAGCACTGCAGCGAAACATTGCAGGCTTAATGAATAAATCCGATTAATTATCGGAATAATAATTTATGCGCTGAAACGCGTTTACGATAAATCGAATTAATTTCTTTTCCTCGGTGAAAGAGTGTGAAAAAAATGTTGAATTCACTAGAAAATTTGGAAAATTTTATCACTTGAGAGTTACAAGATTGTGGAATATCGTACATGTTCTGAAAAATGATTTGTCGCTGGGGATTGAATCCAGAGACTTTAGTCTCACGCGCCAATTTGCTTACGCGTTACATCATCACTGTACGTGACAGATTAATCTTCGGAATTTATATGCGCGACGTCCATTCTACTATTTCGCGCCGAGTATTCAAATCCGATTCAGTATATGTCTCTCTAAATGTTGGATAGTACTCGTGTACACTGTTCGTGCTATGTCAAGAGTCTGGGGAGGGAGAAACTCAAAAAAACAATTCACAATGCACATCCAGGTGCTGAATTTCATATAAAATTTATAAAATGTATCAGAAAATTCGAAAAATTCGTTCATAGGTGAAATCAAAGCTTTATTTCAACTTTACTCGTGCAGAGCAAATTGAATGGCAATATGTATCATCAATTTATCTCGTTAAAAAAAAAGATGTTTTAAATCACACAAAATGGAAGTATATTTCTGAAAAATACTGTATTATATTAATTTAATTTAGTGCAATGTTATTGAAATAAAATATAGGATAATTTCAAGAGAAAATATTGTCTTTTTCTTTGAAGTTCAGTGAAACATGAAACCGACATTTATATTCAACCTCGTGAAAATTTTTCCACTCTTAAAAGATTCGCCCTTCGTTTTCCTCGCGGTATTTGAAGTAATTATTTTTCTTGCCCCTCGAGTGATTCATCTCTCTCTTCCCCCCCACCCTCCTTTCACCCATCGGTCTGATTCGGGGTGCGAGATTTTTAACGTCTCGTTGTTCCGAGAGATATCCTCTCCAACCCTTTTCCTTCTCTTCGCTCTTCAAGTCTTTCTACTTCTGACACAACCCCTTTAGTCTGTAAGAGGGTCGCAAAAAAATCAACCCTCTCGTCCTTCGACGTTCTCTTCGTAACAGGTCTCAAATAATTGGAAAAATTATTGTTTCTTATTTCCCAATGGAGCGAACAAAAAGTACAATAAGAAAAATAAAAGAATTCAATTAAAATCTTTTTTTTAATCCCAAATTCAAGGGTCTCACAGAGTTTTTAATTAATTTGCCTATAATGAAACGATATTATATTTTCAAATAATCACCATGCAAATAATTTTCTCTAGTACCAATAATGCCCCCACTCAAATCAATTAAATGCGTTAAATTAATTTGTATTCAATATATACATTAGAAAAAAAAGTAATTGTGAAACTACTAAATTCTAAAATCCAGCAACGAATCAAAGCAAGAGGAATTTATCATATTAAAATTTATCTCATGCTAAAATTTGCTGTTTTCGATCAAATTACGTTCGCAGTGGTGAAAAACATGCGCGCCTATTTGTAATTATTTGAAAAGCGAGGAAAGCTGTTGCGTGCAAAGCATTAAAGGGATGCTAAATAGAGAGAGGAACGAAGAAAATTTGCAGCCACTGGCCTATCGATCGCACGAAATGCATATCAAATGCCAAATCGGAATTTCGCGCGGAATTTGTTAACGAATGGCAGTGTAATGTTCCTCTCAATAATTGAAAATTAAGTGACCAGACGCACGAAATAATTTCAATTTCGACGCCTACGATACAGATAAGTGCCTTATTTTATTAATCGACATGAGTGTCCTTCCATGTCGACATTTATCAATTAAACATTCGCTACTGTCGATGACCCCTCACGGATCACCGGATTTGTGAAAATTAATCACGAAATTCACATCACTTCTCGAATATTACGAATTTTTGTTACACGTCGGTCATGTGGAAGAGGCGATTAAAATTCATTATATTTTTCATGGTTTTCGAACGGAGGTTGTTAATAAAAGAGGAATTCCGCTAATTACTACAGAAAAAAATACATTTACAATTATTTTAAGCGAGAAATCTGCTTCTAATGCAGAAAGAGCCAAAATACCATCAATAACAGGTTAAACTAATTAAAATATTATAAACCTTTACAATCAATAAATTTCCAGAATCAGGAATCTCTCGAAAATGGACAGAATACCTACCGTTGATGTATTTGAAATCCATCTCGCGGCGCGCACATTTTTGATCCGAAAAAGAGACCACTCAAGTGTCAACTGGCTTTTACATACACTCGCGTTACGAACATGACCTTCTCGACTGAAATACTAAAGAGAAATTGACACTGAATTTTGACTCTGTCGGATGGTAATTAAATTGATCGAGACCGGAATTGCACCCGTTTAATGGAGATCGATGAGAGGTCACGTGACAGGTGCGATGAGGATAATTATCGCGATGGGAAACACTATAACGTTGGGATTTACCGTGGTCACTGTAAATTTTGTGCCTAGCATCTTAATGCGCCGCGCGTCCGTCGAAAACTGACCCGCAGCTGTCCCCGTCAAAAAAGGGGGAAGTTGCGAAACCGAGAAGGGTCAAAGGTAAGAAGAGGGGTTAGAGAAGGTGGCGACGGGGAGAGAGTCTGTCCGAATTCTTTTCTCTTTTTTTTTGCAATTTTTTATCGTAATTTTCATCCCGTCCCTTCTCGCTGGATCCGCAATTCAGGTAGGACACTGGGGGGTATACATACATGATTAGGGGATGCATATATATGACGAGGGGCCTTTTGAGATAGTCGGAAGGGACATCTTATGGAAATCAATCCTCTCTGCGTTGTTCCTGCGAAATGCAACAGTCTGGCTCTCAAAGGGGATGTGTTTGTATTTCTGCATATTTTTCCCGTCAATGCTTTATTTCTTAAGTATCAGTGCACTGATATACTGTACCTCATCTCACTTCTACACCTGCATTTTGCATTCATTTTCAACTGAAAGAAGATGTATTGTGCACGCACTTTTGTTATTATATCTCAGAGGAAATATGATATGATATTCTCCTGGACCTGCAGATGAGAAATTAGCTTCAACTTTATTAGCTTTAACATTGCTTTAAAATTATATACAATTTCTTTATTCAGTATTTATTCCATATGAATAAGAAATTCCCCAAAAAATAGAGATTGCGTAATATTTAAATGAGAATTAAAATAAGATAGAATATAGGAAAAGGCATGTCGATCCCGAGGCAAGATTTGAATTTGCATGCGTAACTTTTTCAGCATTACATCGGGACTTCAATGACTTATTCAGCGAAAGTGATATGTCAGTGATCTACTGATATGGGTGAGGATTTCTACAGGTAATTCGTAAATCGTGGACACAAGAGATGCGATGGCGCGACTCTGACGGTAAATATCGCTCTATCGCAGCTGCTTGTGCTGTTTACTGATATACAACTTAGAGTGAAATACAACTGACAATAATTTTGCACTATTGAGCATCATTCTTTGCGCATGACATTCGCTAATCTCGTCGGTCTCTTTTCTGGATACCGGGACAATTCTTGATTCTATTTGGAAATTTAATTCTCGAAAGAACCTAGAACATTATTCATCATTTCAAATTAATTATTTATCGTTTTCTTCGCGAGTCTTAATGGCAGATGAAAAATACATAAAAATGTCGGGAAAAATTATAAGCTATTGATCATGAAGTTATTTTTTGTGTGTAATTTCCTGGCAGTTATCCGTCGGGAAAATTGAATATATAAACAAGAAGAGCGTCGTTAAGAGAAAGTGAAGGAAAAGATCAAAAGGAGGAAGACGATGAAGCAGACGATAAGAGTCGATATAGATAATTGCCAACCGGTGTCCGATATTACTGGCGCGTGGTGCGTGTTATAACAGGATTATGCACGTACATATGTGAGAGAGAACATATAGAAAGAGAAACAGAAACTGGAAACTAGAGCATGTATTTAGGTTCATAGAATGAAACCCCGTGAACCAAAAATCCAGAAGTTACACAGAATTAAGTGCTTCATAAAAAAAGCACAAAAATATTTTATTCATTTTTTCCCATCTTTTAATCCGGGGATTTATTTAGGTATTTACACTTTTATTTTATTCAGTTTGTTTGTATTATTTACAAATGTATCAATAAATTGTTAAAGAGTTTTTAATCATCTAAAATTCAAGTTGGGAAATATTGAAACGTTAAAGAGAATTTTTAAATAATTGTTTATTTATTAATAAGCTTAATGCAGGAGAAAGAAAAAAAAAAGTGAGAGAGAAAAGAACTGCATTGTAGGCGTTCGTCGAGCAATTTTCCTTTATTCTTCCGCTGCAGTTTTAGCGGCAAAAGCGACACTCGCCAGGACTCTGCAAGCAAGGAATATTAATACTTGTTAAATGCGCAAGAGAAGCCGTCGAGAAAAATACCAGTCGAGAAATTTCCACCCAAAAATAATTATAATGAAATGCTGGAAGCTAATAAGTATAATTCGCAATTTAATCAAAATGAGAGTAATCAAATATTGAATTTACTCTATGCAATGGTAGTGTAATTTTGAAATTAGAGTACGTACACAGATTTGAATTGTAATCAGGAAAATGGTTTGAACCAGATTCTTTGTTACCCACTTAATTATCTATGTTGTTGAACAAAGCAGTCTGACTCAACAAGACGTGACTACTTAATTCATTCACATTATTCTACACGAAGATTCTTTCTGCATCAATTTTTATTTTATTTAAGGAGGTCCCAAGTTTTTCAGAAAAAACATTTAACATTGTTCTCTCTCGATTGGTATTTTTGCCAGTATTAAAATAGCAAGAAAATTAAGAAGCAGAGTTTAGTCTCCATCTAAGCTTTCATAAATCTAGCAATTAGTGTAATTTTGCAATTAGTGTATCAATAGAAAATATGACTAGTACAAGGATCCTAATGAATCCTCACCTTCCTCAATCCAAAAAATCCTTCTCGTCAACAATCTCCAGTCCTCTTCATGATCAAGAGTAAAAAATGAACCTCTCAACACTCACTGACTAACTTTTCCGTCGGAAGAATCTCTCGGGAAAATCTTAACTCTTCAAGGAAATCATGCATCCAGCAGCACCGAAAAAATCCTCTAATTTAAGAAATCGGTTTCGGGAATTGGAGTCGCGAGCTGGGGAGGAAAAAAGGCGAGCTCTTCCAGGGGCGTAGCAAGGGGGTGGGGGGCGCCAGCACCTCTTGGTGGCTCGATCTGCAACTGTGGTCCTCATCGAACTTTCTTCCTCCTTTCTTCTTTTCCTTGATTTTTCACCTTCCCCTCTTTTCTTCTTCTCTTATTTTTCCCTTCTTTTTTATTACCTCTCTCTCACTCCTCCCCCTCTTGGCCTTTTACACACGATATCGTCATTCAACACTCCCCCCCTCCCGACCTGATCAACCCCCTTTTCCCACCAAATCCACTCGCACGTGCACTTGAAAATTCGCGCGAATTTCCACTGTTAAATTAAATAAACGCGAATTAAATAAAAATTATTTTATCACTTCTTTTGCTTTGATCACTCACGTGTTTTATTTATTTGTCTGTCTATTAATTTTTTCCCTGCTTGTATCTTGTACCTTTTCACACTCTTTCTTTATATTCCTTCCTTCTGATTTTATCCTTTCTTTCTTTCTTTTTATCCTTTCCGATCTTTTTCCTTTCTTCGAGGTTTCTTCCTCGGATTTTATCGAGGTATGGAATCGACACTGGGGCGCGGATGAGAGAAAAAGGGAGAAAAGGTAAAAGACGAGTTGACACGCGACGACGAGATTGATGGAGAACGCGGTATTTTTTTCGTACGCAGGAGGCGCGCGCGCGCGAGCGCTAGGCGTTCGATATTTATGCGATTTATTGCGGCGCGACTTAGAAATGCATCTAATGCGGTGCACGCCGCATAGAATGCATGCATGCACCTTTGGCGGGGAGGGCAAATTCGCTGGCTGCTATGAGGCCGATAGGGCGCATGCGCGGGCGAGTGTATAATGTTTGAGCTCTTGGCTCTCGCTACGTCACTCATTGGTGTGGAGATGCCGGTCCAGCGTGCGGGAGAGTGCAACTGAGAGGGAGGCTAAGAAAGAGAGAAGTGCACTGAGGGGGAGGGGAAAGAGAGAACGAGTTACGATGCTGTATTCTGTATTGCTGTATGGTGTATATGCTCTCTCTGCCACGCTGTTTTATGCCTAGAGACGCAAACTCGCGTTTGCGAGCAACATCCTCCTCCGAGTATGGAAATATTTCTCAAGAAATTTTCTCGGTGCTTAAAATCCCCCTTGGGATGCAAATTTCGGGGAGAAATGATGCGGGGTGCCTTTCGAAGTCAGTTTTCCTCATTTCTGATGAGGATTTGAGAGAAGGGTGGCTGGGAGAGGAAAAGAAGAAGGAAAGGGGGAAAAAGAATGAGAGGAAAGAAGAAGGAAAGGGAAATCAATTATTTTATGGTAATGATTAGAGAAAAATAGATGATTGTGTTTATAATTCTATTGCTCTTATTGGTACTTAATATTACGAAGTCTTTACTTGAAATTTCCTCCAGGGCTTTATAGGATAGTTATAATTTAGATTGATTGATGGATCATCAATATAAATACACTAATTTTACAACAAATTGATCCTTCACGCTGAGCCTGTGAATCTCTTTAAATGAGACTTGATGAATGAATTTCCATACTGATTATGAGTCATTAATCCTTTCTTTATTATTTTTCTATCTTTCCTTTTTATTTTGAATTTCTTATCTTGAAATCATTGTACTCAGCAACAAAGTATCAACGTACTTTGTAAAAGCTATAATTATGAAAAGAAAATGAGTCTTTTCGTGATCTGAGGAAAAGCTGTGACGATGTGCAATTAAAGTAATTAGATTATTATTGGATGCCGTTATTATGTTACTTTGTGTCATGTACAACTAGTCATAGGTGATTATATTACGTTGTTTATTACGTACAATTGTTACGTACAATTACCATTTAACGATTATGAATGTATTTACTGTTACTTCACGCTGAGTCGAAGACTTACGATTGCACAATCACTGTATAAACGAATAGTAAATAATAATGAACAAAGGCTTTCTCTGATAATCCAAAATACAATATCAATACATTTGTCAAGTGAAAAAAAAAAAAAAAATATAAGTCTGAGTTTCGTACACATTTCAGTTCAAGTAATTAAAATTGAAAACCTTTGATTCATTACAATGAATACTCTCATTTCATGATTTAAAATAATATTTTCTGAGAAAATCTCAAGACTAAGAATTCGTGCCCTGCGAACTGTGCAGACTTTCATGCAAAGTCCAATCTCATCCTAGACCTCGCGAAGTTCTCTTTCCCTCACGATGCCACGAGTGCACTTGCGAGGGGGTGTGGAGGGGTGAGGGGGAGGGCAGGGGAGTCCATGGAGGAAAAGAGGGGCGCCATGCTGTCCCCCGCTGTGTACGACTCCGGGATTTTTTAACGCCCAATGAAAGTTACTCAGATATTCTATTTTAATCTTTAGGCTGAGTCGAAGTTTCCCCCACCTTTCTCATAGTTTAGCCTCCTCCCCCAAATTTCCAATCCTCCCGCTTTACTTGCCATCTACAATGTTTCTCTATCTTTCTTTCTTTCTGCTTTGTTTGTTCTTTCTTCTTTCTTTGTTCCTTTTTAGTTGCTTTAGTATCTCATCATTCTGTATTTATTTGCTATATATTTTCTCGCTGGAGAGAAATGGACCAGAGATTTTTTTAAATCTTGATAACCGCTGCCTCGAAGTTCGCAGTTTCATACGTTTGAGTATAACAGTAAGCAAGTCGCGGTTTATATACGTGAGGCTTATGTGGATTCAAGTCGATGGATTTACATAGGCTCCTTGGCCGGTTCGTGTAATACGAACCTACGTACTCGCTTTGTACTTTTCCTCGCTTCGTCCACGTCGCGATCTTTTTATGTCATTGCGAACAATTTATTTCGATTGCCCAGACATTAGTCATTGTCACTGGCATGAGGTGGAATGAAAAACAGAGTATGCATTCGGGGGATTGAGAGGGAAGATGAAAGTTAGGGTCAGTGTTGGGGAGCAACGAGGTACATGTAACTGAGTTAGTAAAAAAGTTATTGCTGGAGTAACTTTTGTGGTGTAAGAGCAAAAGCAGAGCTCGGAGTATATCGACTTTCTCGACGTTGCATTTCCTTCTTTTTGGAACTTGTAACTTCTAAATACCAGAGCACTTGTCGAAATAGTATAGATTAATTTTTAATAATCAGTAATGGTGACCGAGGTACGAATATTGTGATAATGGTTGCTGATTTTAGTCATCAAATAATTTGATAATGTTTGGTAACGTACCCCAATGTTTGAGAAATAATGCAGCATCATAGGAATTTTAATTATTACGAGCAGAATATAATTGCACATTTAATTTATACTAATTTACATAAAATCGCATTGGAAATGAATCACTGTATAATTAACGAATTCCTCTGGAATCATTCCCAAAAATAATATAAAAAGATAATTTAATTATTTGACTGAAATTAATTCTCAACGAAAATTGGATTATATTCTAATATTTGCAGTAATTCAGCACTTTATAACAATATAGAAATAAGTGAAGAAAAAACTTGCTCATGACGATAAGTTTATATTCTAAATTACATGTTGTTTTTAGTGTACAGTTTTCTGTCCATAAAATTAAAGTATACAGGTAGTTCAGCTTTTTACAGCTTATTATCTATTCTTAAGAAGATTTATTAGACCAGGAATAGATTTTTTAAACAAACAGCTGTTTTGAATAGCTAAATATAAAACCAAACAATTTTTTTTTTAAAAAAACCTCAGTATCCTTCGCGAATAAAATATTTTTATCACCGTCATTACGGATATTTAACGTACCAAAAGCCCATGGGATGAGCCAACGGGATCGTATAAACGTGGATAGTTTGCTGGTCGGTCCCGCGATGCCTTTTTCTTTTTTTCCCCTCCACCTACGCGGCCGTTATACGCAGAGGTAGTACACGCTTTCCCGCTCTTGTTTTTCTCTATTTTCCGGTTTTTCCGGGAGGGCCGGCGTCCGTTACCGTCCGGCCGTGTCGGTGAGCGCAACAAGTAGCTGATTATAAAAATCACTCGGCGGTCCCGAGGGCGTAAAAGAGTAAAAAAAATTCGCGCGTTCGTGAAAGCCAGGGCAACGCGAAAAAAAAAGAAGAAAGAAATGTATACATGTGTGAAAGAGATCAAATGTGGGAGGAAGAGAGAGAAGTGAATCTATACATATATTTACATATACACACAACCTCCCCCACCCCCTCCTCGTTACTCTTCACCATTCCCTTTTATATTTCCATCTTTCTCTCTCATCTCTCCTACTCTATCCACTTCACTGTACCTGCATGTTCTATACGAGCGTGCGTGCGATTTACATTAAACGCGGGTTCATTCCCTCTCATCTCCCAAAGGGACGAGAGCGGTGTTCGTCGACCAGAGGAGAGAATCATCCAAAAACACATGGAAATGTATATATATATATATAGGTGAGCCGGTTCGTTTGTAGTGAACAAATAGAATCCAGCACATTTTTTTGAACCGAAAATCATCCGTTTTCATGCGAGGGAAGATTCTCATAACATGAATTTAAATCCTGCTGCAGCAGAGTATTTAATCTTTTTGTTGGCGAATGAAGCACTGTTTATATTAAAACATTGTTTATTCGAATATCTGCTATGGAAATAAATAGTTATTAAGGTGTATTATAATTTCGAGTAATTTTGTCTGACCAAAAATTACTTTATCTAGTGTAGTGTATATATTAAATTTATAACTCGTTATTAGTCTACATTGTTGTATAAAATGTTGTATAAAATTGTTCAGGGAATAGTAAATTATTATAGAAATGTTAGTGTGACAGCAAATGTCACCCTGGGATAGAAAACAAATCATAAAACAAAAGCATTTCAAAGTTGGAAGATAGCACATGTAAAACATTGTTTAGCACACGGTTCCCGTCGAAATTATCTCCTGAAACAATAGCATTTTATCCACCTACACATTGTTATTTTATAATCGGAGAATAAACTCTTAGAGAACGAAATTCTTGTGAAAAATGCGACGGTTTTATAGTTTTGCAGTATTATTTATGCCCAAGTACCTTTTAATTCAAGAGATGTGGTATTAAGAATCCTACTCTATTTTAATTACAAACCTTTATCAAATGTTTTTACGATATTTTATATTTTAGTATCAACAGGAGTTTCCCCAGGCAGCATTTATGTTTTGAATTAATTTGCACTAATTACAATCTTAGCTGCACATTCATAAAGGGCAATACTTATATATTTTAACAAAAAGATAATATCTACTTTATTATACTTGAAATAAGTTGTATGATATGCAAGTTAACTAGGATTCGCTCCGCTAGGACTCGTTTTCAAGCAGATTATTAATTATTGTCCACGCATGTATAATAAATTATTTCATGCTGGGATAGAAATGCACTGCATTGCTAATATCACAATAATCGATTCTGTGGCGCAGTGCGTTACCACAATTTACAAGCATCATAACTATAGGTAATAAATTATGCGTGTCAATAGAAAAAAAATAAAACAATTCATACTTTACATTCAGTCGTCCTCTGAATAAGGGCCTATCTAATATACTGCAGTAGATAAGGTAAGTTTTGGTCAGACGAGATCTATTATCGACTCAAAATTCTGTCTGAAATATTTTATGGCAAATATTTTCGAGGCCATAATAATCTTTATTATATTACATAAATCTTCTCTCGCCCTTTAAGTAGAAAATATCAAAAAGTAAATAAAATTTCCGCCTCCCACGCAATTCCCACGAGGATATTCAAATTTGCGAAAAAGTGATTCACCCTCGTGTGAGTGAACGCGAGTGACTGACAGGATGCATCATGTCAAAGATCGTGGTTTATCGGCATCGCTGCCAAGACCCGGAAAAAGCTGAGACCGGCGTCGACGTTCGCCGGTTTACTTGCAGAAGGTGGCGTTTTCTAGAACGCCTAAAAATACGTAGTCGTACAGCGTACGAAGAAATAAAACGGCAGTCTCTCCGACTGCAACGGGTCTGGTAAGAAAAGGGAAAAGAGGGAAAACAAAAAAAGAAATCAAATAAAAGGAGAGCGAAAAGCGTCTAAAATTGGCGGCCCGGCTTTGCCAATATACAGCGATGGCGGCTCATGGCACAAGTTATGTTTGCTCGTTTCGTAGGCGAGGCTTGAAAAGAAAAAGAGACACCAGACCTAGACTTTGGTGGCTAGAAGAAGACGGAGAACTAAGACAAGAGGGAGATGGACTTAGACTCGGATTTGTGATTCCGAGAGACGCGAATTGGCTTCCGCGGCCATGAATAGAGGAGTAGAAGGAAAAGAGGAGAGGTGATTTTCGTCGATCGCTGATTTTATTCGTGCGTGGACCTTGCGTCTTTGAAAGAGCGATAAGTGTGAGAAAGATGGAGTTATATTTGTTGAAAAAAAGTGGGAAGGAGAGAGGGTCAGAGGATGGGATAAGAGGGTGCGGGGGAGATGGAGGAGGAATACAGAGAGGGTAAAAAGAGTGGTGGCGAGAGATGCGGGGGAAGAGTGCGAGAGACGACCGGCCTTGATGAAAATAACTCTTCGGACTGACCATACCCGCGAAGCACTCAAGGCGAAAAATTGCGAACTCGTGAAACATGGAAAATTTAAGCTGTGGAAAAAATTGCCTTTTAAGATGCATAGTTCTTCGCCAAATGGGAGTTCATCGATCTGAACAATGAACTTTCGTGTGGAGGACATATTTTAACGGTATATAGTTTTTAAAGTTTAAATAAAGGATCTAATATAATTTTTAACTTAAGAAAACGCAAAATTCACGTAATTTTGGGGAATAAGGCGAACGTCTGACTAGATAAGGAGTTTTCTACTGGATAACACTTTTTTTTACCTATTTGCATAATTTAAACTTTAATCATTCTTATAAAAAGTATATGCTGTAAAAGATTAAGAATATTTTAATATCAGTATTCTTTACACGAAAGTATTTCGTGGTATTTCTCCTTGGTTAATGAATAATTATTTTCGACCTTCCTTTTACTTTTGAGGAAAGTATTGATTGCTTTTACGTGCAAATGCTGTAATATTAGGTATAAATATCAGAGTGGAATAATTAAAACAAGCATCAATGGCATGAATATTTCACTTTCTCGCTAAACCTGAAATATATCTACTATTTTGGATACATTTATTGGCGAAACCTTTCAACATTTTGAAGAAAAGCTCGTTAATCATATTTATTACTTTAATCATAATCGAATGCACTTTATTCATGTCTGAATAAGTCAATCAAAGGCTCACTAAAATAAATTGAAATGAGAAGTATGGAATTAGTAAATTGATTAAAAGTGTAATTAATGCTTTACTGTAGTAAAATAAAATCATATAAATATGCATATAGAAGAAGAATTAAATGAACAATTCATTAATTTTAAGAAAGTGATAAAACCAACTTTGCTTTGAGATGATACATTATTTTCAGAAATAGACTGAATAAAAATGTAAGTTTACGTTCGATATAAAAGCAGCACAGGCGGAGAAAACTGAGTTGGAACAAGAACCAAGAACCCTTCAAAGATCCGCCGCGCAACCCTAATTTGCCGACCGATAAAGTGGACAAAAACCGACCATAAGCCCAGCGTTGGATGGCGCTCCTCTCGCCAATAGAGGCCAGCATCGAACTACATCCAATGTGGTTTGTTTCCTCGCTAAAACTGTAATAAAATTTTTTTTAAACATCAGATTGCAAAGGAAAATTGAAATAAAACTCCGTTTTTAATATAACTACTAGTTTGTTTGCATAAAAATGTATTTCAAGGAAATTTATTATTGACATTCATTAGAATGAAATATTTATATTAGATTGTAGTTATATGATAACTGAAAGATGAAACAATAAAAATTAATTAATAGTATTTAAAAGGCTTTCACATAATAAAAAAATACTTTGAATAATATAAACCTGAAATTTAAATTAGCTGATCATCTATACATTTCAAACAATTTCCATGACTTTGTTTTGATGATATAATTTTCTCATCGAGGTTGACTTTCATTTCATTTGCATCCAGAAACGGAAGAACTTCATCTCTGGTAATTGACATTGCTACCTATTTAATTAGAAGCATAGATCTTGCTCAATTGATAATTTAGAACGGCCTCTTTAGAAGTGAAAGATTATTCAACAATCACGACATCGAGACAATTTTAGCCTGAAATTTCAAGGTTCTCTAATTTTTGACCTCAACCTGTTAATCACCTGCAGTGCTTTATTGATCAAGCAATTTTTTTCAACCCCTACAATTGCAAGAAACACTGACTGCTATTTTTTATCGATTCCTTCCCTCGGTTGCGTATCCACAAAGGCGAATATCTAACAAAAAAGGGCCAACAAAAAATGCCATGAAATACCACAGTGGGTCATCATTATCGGAGTCACCCTCATCGAGTATAAAAACTGATGGGGTGTCACAACAAAGGTGTAAAAAAAGGGTTACCCTCGGCATTCACGGGATCTGATTTTTTTCTGATCCCCTGAAGCGTGCCCAGCATTTTTATCTACCTGACGATAAAAAAACGTGTTCTGTGAGGTGGGTAGTTTTTTTCACAAATGGCTGATTCTTTAGTTTAATTCTTTAATTTAGGAAAGCTGGTGTAATTGAAAAATTTATTATGAAACAATATATACGTTTTATTGTAAAATTCCTCTATATTTGTTTTAATTTCTAATCTACATATTATATATTCAATTTGAAATTGTCCACGCGGGATCTTTAAGTCAAATTTTTTAAAATCAGATAAATTCATATTCATAAATCCTTTTTTGATAAATTTGCATTCAGTATGATCCACTCATTAGTGAAATCCGACTTTTCCCTTCTCGCTGCCTTGAAATCGAAATGCAAATGTCCACCAGCAGCTACCTGTTCCCCTGGAGGGCTGTTTAAATCTCTCGCACGTTTACCGGCTCGGGCCGCTTGTTTATTTTTTAATTAAAGTCTTCCGCACCCAGGTCCTACTCCGGTAGGATTAAAAAAAGGTCCCCTGAAGTTATTAAGCTAATAATGTGTCCCGTCCCGGTGTGTCTGCTCAGCGAAGGAAAGAAAAAACGACTGAGAGACACGAGAGTAAAAGAGAGAAAAAGAGAAAGGGTAAGAGAGAAGGGATTAATGTCAGTCTGCTAGAAAAGGAGAAGAGTATAGGAGGGAGATAGAGATAAAAAAAAGGGACCAGCTGGGGTAGGTGGTATGGTGGTGCTAACAGAGGAAGATAGGTGGAAGAGCTCTAGGGCAAAAGAAAAAAGTAAAGAGAACAAAAAGTAGTTTCAGCACGCGACCCGATGTGTTTTTTATCTCGACCCTCCTACTTTAACCGCACGATCAACTCCCGATCAACACGAGAGACCACAAAAAAATTTGAATCCCGAAACAGATTAAGGTACATTCCGATGGAGTGGGAAAGCAATTCTCTAGAGTAAACCTAATTTTATTTGCATATTCTTTCGATTTTTTACTAGATAAATATAATACAAATGCGTATTCCTTTTTTATTATTTTTATATGTGTGACTTTTGAATGTGTTGTGATTAATTGTAAATAAGGGTTTTAAAAATATTATCTTCTAAATATTTCTTGAAAATAATGCTTTCTCTGCTTTCTCTTCGAAATTATAATATATAGGAAGAGGAAATTATTTAGGGAGGCACAGAGTAGTTCAGATGGTAACATCCTGGAAGTAAAATCCAACTTTGTGTCTGAGCTTTTACGCTGTTGCGGGTTCGAATCCCCATGTGGAGAATCGATTACAGAAATTATCGGCTCTTCTATATATGTTCCATGTATGGTTGTAACAAATAATACATTTATCTCTAATTTTCATATAAAAACATATAAAGAGATTTGTTATTTTCAAATCAAAACAATGCGAAAAAATAAAATTTTTAAAATAATTTTTTTTCTTCGCTGAAAAAGGATTAAAAGGAGAAAAGAAATGGCTGCGTCTGAGTGGATGGCGGAGAAGGAAAAATAATGGAAGGAAGGTCCGCCGAGCTCACCCCCTGGATCCCCTTCCCTGGCCGTCATCTCCGGGGCGATTTTCCACGGCACCTAAGAGAAGGGGCCAATGAGACGCTGGGCGTCTGGTATTGATCCGAGGCGTCGTCCAGGAGACGCCCGCTCCAAGACGCCCGGCTTGCCCGGCGCGAGAGGATGGCCCGCAGTTCCTGCGGATAAAAGGACGAAAGTCGCTCCTCCGGATCTAAAAGTTTTTTTTACCTTTTTTTTAAATTTGTTCTTTGAGACTTTTCCCCCTGGATCTCCTAACTTCATCAAGAGCTTAATGAGCGACATATATGATCAACTTAAAACGCATGGAACATCCTCTTTCTCAAAAATACAGAAATTATTTCTGGACCTCTCATCGTTTACAGTAAGATTTATGTTGTGAACTTTGTGTTATTCTGATTGTGAGATGAAATTATTATTTAATAGAAATAAGATTCGTTTAGTGAAATCATTTTTTTTGAACGTACTGTCAGAATTATAATAATGATAAAAAAATAATAAATTATACGGTTTATATATTATAAAGATCTGTAGAAATAACACAATCAAGACATAATTTTCGTATTTTTATAGTGTGAAAAATTATACAGTGACTTTCTTTTGTTTTCACGTTAAAAAGAAACAAAACTCTTATTTTTTACTAACGTTTTAAAATCATATGAAAATCGCCTCACTTCTATTCGAGTCTATTTCTATAATTTCTGCAATAGTCGTTGTATAACTATTAATTGTAATGGACTATTACAACCGAATATGAATTTGAAGCTGGAACATAATAGACTTCCAATTACGTCTATAAAATGACCTACTAATCAGAAGCTATCTGTATATAATACATATACTATTTCGCTCGACATATTTGCGCTTTATACAATTCCACTTAATACTATTCTTAATCTTTTTTTATTTTATTCAATATCCTCAATTTCTTGTAAACTTTACCCTATAAAAAATACTTTAAAATCAATCTATTAACTAAACTGTCGATTAAAGCTCTCTTTGACTTGATCGCTGATTAATATGCAAGTTTATTTGATGCTACCCACTGGCATCACACAGGGTCTCGTGAGCAATTAAAAGTCTCTAACTAGAGCTAGAATTGGTCCCCAAAGTTCCTTCACGATGCTTAATATTTATTAAGCACAAACTTTTTCGATCTTCCTCGCATAAAATCGAATTTTCATCAATAGCCGATAAACATTGAGATTATAAATTTAATTAATGGTATATCGAATAAAAACAGAAGCATCCAATGTAAATAAGAACAACGCGTAACAACGAATTTAATATGCTGGTTCGAGTTGAAGTGACGATCTCGTGACTCGTTAGAACGAAACTTATTCGGTCTCGCGCGTTTGAAATTAATTATATACCATATTATCAATCACATCCGGTTACCGTGGAAACGTAGGAACTTCAGCTTCCTGTCCTCCTTCTTCCATTACAACCTTCTCAGCCATCCGGAATTACTTGACTAAACAGATGGCTCTTCTCAAAACAAATACCTCTTAATTCTTTCTCTCTCAGGTTTAGTTTGAATCATCTCTATATAATAATCACTTTTCCCAACGAAATTAAATCAAAACATTCCTCAAGGATAACATTTTCCTCTACGAGGATAGATGAATAATTTACTAAAATCGAAAGCTATTAAGAGTATCATATGAATAATGCAAAATATTTAAAAAATAAAAAAGAAGAAGAAGAAGAATATGAAAATTCAGGGCGTTTCTTTGTTTTCATACTTGGTCTTCGTCTTTTTGACATGCGCAGGCAAGATCGGAAGAAGCGAGAAGGTGAACGAGAGGAAAAGAGGGAATGTGAGTGGGAGAACTTTCCTTTTATTTTCCTTCAATTTCCTTCCTTTCAGGTTTCCATCAGCCTTTCCATTAATATTAAAACGGGAGCGTAGCCTCGCAAGGGCTGTTTAAAAGGGAGGGCCAGGCAGGGGGTGGTCGGGGGTCTTTGGAGGAGAGAAGGCGGGCCGGAGTGTTTGGCTCGTTTTTCATCTTGATCTTCTAGAGTTACCAATTTGAACAGAGTCTTCTCTCCGCTACCTTCTTCCTTTCCTCTCTCCACCCCATTTTACTCCTTACCACCCCCTTTCACCCACCCCTCTTCTCCACCTCTCTATCTGTCTTTCTCTTAGCTTGACTGCCAGAGGGAACCTCGTATAAATTTCAGAATGAATGAGAATGGCGAATTTATGCTTGAAAATTTTCTCGAAAATTCTCCAAGGGGATATAAAAAGTTTGCAAACTTTTTTTTTTATATAAAATTGAAACGCTCCTTCAGTTAATTTGCATGGAAACTTCTATTTTAATAATTCGGGATTAAATGAAGGATAATGTCGAGAGGAATGTTAAAGTTTCGTGGGAAAAATATTCGGACAGAAATTCCGGGTCACTTATCGAAGTGTGACCCTTTCTTGCGACCCTTCATCGGTGCCCTTCTTCGCGCGTAACAACCCTCAGGGTCGACCAACGGTCAGCGAACCTTTTTAGAATCCAGAAACCGGTTTTTGGCGTCCTGGCCAAATTTTTCCAGCGAATTTTTATCGCGAACCAGTCTGACCGGTCAGCCCTTGTCCAGGTGGTCACTTCCTGGCCACCCGGGTTTGGGTCAATTCTTGCTTCCCCTTTCCTCGTTATTATCATTCAATCCATTGACGAATCAGTTGTTTCTTTTGATCCATCGATTCATAAACAGCAGCAGACGGGACTTTCAATAAACATTACATTACAAACATCAAAGTTATATTATTATATTATACTATGTCGAATTTACTACAGGTTTACTGATTCTTCTGCTAAAAGTTGAATTTTAATAAACAATGATTGGAAATGTGAGTACATATAAAATAAATAAATTGTAGAATGAGTCTACCTCTTCCACGTTTTACACCAAATTTACAGAATGTGAACGAAGAGTGGGTGGGGGAGGGGGTGGATTCAGGGGCACGAGGCTGTTTTGTGAGATCTGCTCAAGGAACCATCCGTCTTTGTATCTGCCTCGGATGGAGGGAAAGGCGGTGAAATATAAGGCAGATCTACAGGAAAGATAAATGTATTCTCCTTGCGAGAAAACCACCTTAGACAACAGCGCAGAATTGAGGGTGACATCCTAAATTTGTAATCTAAAGACACCAAAAAAGAAGTACCATTATTTCATGACAATGCAAACTAAATGGATATTTTCAAAAAATTCTAAAACAATGAATTTTTCTTGATTGCAAGTGACTCTTGCTTCAAATACTTTGATTAACACTTCATTATATTTAACATTACGAAATAAGTCATACAGAATACAATAAGTAATGAACAAAGAGGAATCATTTGAAAGTATAAAATGTTTTACTTTGTTGGACCACCTTGATTGTTGCACATGTAGTCTGGCATCTGTCGGTTAAACAGCATTGCGTATTCCCGCATTTCTTATTATGCAATCGGCGTCTTTTGTGCTGGAAATAAGACTTTAGCTAAGGGCTCTGCAATCGGTGGATTTCATCTGACTCGTTCATTTTGGTCAAGACGTCTTTGGAAGGCCTCATAGATTTCTCGAGCTGCCTTCTTTCAGGGACCTCTACCTATAGCAGGAGGTGGATAAGCATCGCTTTGCATACGATCGCCATTTTGCTGGGCATAATTTAAATTTCGTTCCATTGTTTTGTCGCTCTTCTTATCCCATCCCCAACAGGGAGCGCCTCCCTCATGCCACCCTTGTGCCACCCTCCTTGCTCAACCCTTCATACACCCCCGTCGCGCGGCCATTTGCATGAAATTAGAATCAGAATTTTCTTGCTGGAAAATTGGCCTGGCCCACCATCGTCTACTATGCCATTTCTCCCCCACAGTTTCTCCGACGCCACCGCCTCCTTTCCTTTCTGCCCAGCGGCTGCCGACGGTGTGACTACCAAAATTTTAATTAATTCGAAACAAAAACCCCACCTCTCGAGACTCTGAAACAATGGAGCTTACAGATTTGCCTTCAGACATTAGATTCTGGGCTTGAAACAGATCGACTTTATATATACACGCATTATATCATGCTACCCTCTGAAACCAAGGTCATTTGTTCAGATTTATTTTCGTGACAGGAAATTAAAGCGGTGTTTTTCATTATTTTAATTAAAACGTTATTATTATTCTTTATTATTACGTAGTTCGTACTTCGAGGTAAGAAGAAGAAAGAAGATATCCTAAATCTCTATTTATTATCTCGTTATCCAAATCTTGGTTCTTTCAACAACCTTTTTGTTGAACCAAGAAAATTCATTTGAACCAACAAAATCTCAGTTTTGGTTGAATTAACAAAACTTTGGTTGGTTCAACAAAAATTTGGTTGGCACAACCAAAAATCTTTGTTGTTTCTACAGCAACAAAATTTTTTG
>UCOK01006605.1:0-25531 GCA_900474325.1 Synergus umbraculus | reverse complement strand
GCTCCTACTTTAATACTCTTATAGCCAGAACAATGTTATTGTGTGTATAAGGAGCGTCAAAGTAGCACCATATTTCGACTCGTTTTAAAAAGAAACTAAGCCCCTACTTTGACGCTCCAAGTGGAATATTTGGAAATTTGTGCCCGTTAGAGCGCCAAAGTAGACGCAAAAATCGCATTGAAATAGCCTCTACTTTAAAACCTTAGCCCCTATAAATGAGAGCGTGAAGAGCGTCAAAGTAGGGCCTATATTTCGACTCGGGAAGACTTAGTAAGGACACTTCTCTCTCGAGGAGCAACTTAAAAGACAGATGCCAACGTAAGGGTTCCTTACCTAAGAAGCTTTGCCTGCACTTAACGCTTATATTTTATTAAGTATAATCCACCGACGTCGCTTCGGGTGCCATTTTACTTAGTACTTTCCACCCTCTTTGCAAACTGCACTCCATGGAAAAATAATCAGGACATCGCTCTCACTTCCGTAGTCAAAATTTAAATTACAACTCGCAGATTAATTCGTCTTCAAACTTACTTTCAAGCAAGTATACAATTTTCAGATGAAACACTTTGGCAATTAATTCCATTCATATTTAATCCAGTTATTCCCTACAGAGCAAGAAGCAAGTTCATCATTCTCTCAATTTAATGATACTCTTCATTTCGAACTCATTTACAGTCTCTGATATTTCTAAACAATTTCGTTCTTAGATTTTTATGCGTCCAATTTAAAATTGAAAAAGCACTTTACGTGTGAATGCGACTAATAGATCGAATGTACATTGAAAGATTTTAGTCGGTCGAATAGGCATTCTGGGTACTTTGCTGTCAGCAAATCAGCCGTAAATTTAGTCTCTCCATCCCTAACGCAATTTTCAATCGAATTCATCTGGTTCGTCGAGGCGAACAAAGGAAAATCCTCAGTGTCGAGAGGCGACCCCTATACTTTTTGTGGGTGACTCATGGATTTTCTATTTAATCCTCGTTCTTTCAGAATTTATTACTTTCATAGTAAAAGACCGTTTTCCAGCGAGTTGTAAAGTGTAGAAAACGTATAATGTCATACAAGTGATTCCATACATCCTACAGAATCTCACTTCTGGTCCAGCGAAATTGATTTTGGTACACGTAGACTATAAATAGAGGGCAGGTAAAGCTTATCGTCGCTTGTTCACTCCTAGTCGAGGGATATTCTGTGGACAAACCGTCCAGTTTCCTTCAATTTTCCCTGTTACGTTACACGGTACAAAAATCTTGATAAGAGACGGGATTCCGAACCCTTGGATGTTTATCGCGATCCTGTTTTGTGTAAAATGGAAATTACACCGAAAAATTATTCTTATCATTTAATTAAAAACGAGGGGTTGATCATTTGAACTTTGAGTGTACACCAGATTTCAGAGATTTCAGAGATTTCAAGAGATTGCAATTCATTTTAATGAATTTCTCTACGTGATCAATCTCTCGATTAGAAGTCATCTAAATATTCTTTATTGCCAATCGAGAATCGGGATCTAATTTCATAGTACGATGTAATTTAATATTGTCGTACACTTTTTCAGATTTGAAGGGTCCAATATTTCAAGAGGCATCAAGATCTGAATAAAAATTTAAAATTCAAATTGAAAAGTTCGAGACGAGTACCAATTTCGTCCGTCAAGAACATAACCATCGCTTCTAATCAGAAATCGATGAATCGAGAAAATTGGCAAGTGCATTTCGGGCACCTGAACTCGAATCTCGTTAACCCATATATTTTCTCTCTGAATCTCTGGAGATATTAGAACTCGAAGAGGATGTCATGCGTGTTTGGAAACCCTTCCAGAAATTAGGTTTTAAACGACCCGTTGCGATCACCCTCGGGGACCTTGTTTTGGCAATGGTTTCGTCGGAAGCACTTTCGTCGCCTATTCCAAAGGGTAATTGCCAAAGAGGTTGGGAGGGCCTCCCAACATTGCCTCCGGAATAAACAGTTCGTGTTATGGAGAACGCACTAGATTCTATATCTATACAATCACTAAGCGAATCCCTACATTTGATTGTTTCCTAATTTTATGCAACAACCTTGAAAATGACTGTAGGGCTTAAGATTCTACATATTAATTTCTGAGGATAGAGAAATTTCGAACACAGAACTTGGCTTCAACATCCTTAATATTTCTTACATATTTCTTTCGAGATATGTATAACAATATTACGAACTGAACCGAAAGGAAGTCGCGATTTTCGTTTCCTGTGTAAGAATTATGGTCGAGCTGACCTTGTTTCAGTTCTATGCACTCTGAAGTGGCAAATATCTAATTAAAAAGTATGTATAGTTATGTATCATTATGTAAACGTGTTTTCTACAATAAGGGTGTTACAAGATCGTATTCGTGACTTTACCGATTTGTTCGTTCAGTCTCCGCGTTATCGCGCGTTATAAAGTGCATGCTGTCAAATTGCGCGATTCAATTTGCAATACACACGTTCAACAAGCGATGCAACAACGTTTCACGATTAACATCTACATTGACTCGGTCGCGGGGCTAATGCACTGTAATCTCTGTGCCTCTATAGGTGAAGAATCTCAATGCCACGCGCTCTCTGCGAACCTTGCATTCTAGAATCGAGGCTGCACCTCATCATTCGAGTGTCTTCTTCTTCACTATCTTATTTGCTATTTCAAACGTTTTTACAAGATAAACAAGTCCCTGAACGAGGAAAGCTATCTCATATCTTCGACTCGTATTGTTAAAGAAATATCTCCCCTATGCAATTATTTACAAAGTCAATCGATAAGAGACACATATTTAATAATACGTGCAAAATAAGATATTTAAATTCACTTAATTAAGATTTTTGTAATTCAAACGAAAATGTTTGTGTATATAATTTGGCAAAAATGTTTTAATAAGAAACATGGAACGTGAGACTCTTGCCTTCAAGATATAGCAAATAACCATAGAATATTTTAAGACATAAATTATGAAACAAGTATATACTGAGAGGGTCTCCTTTGGAGAAAAAGGTAACTCGAATACTTATAATTGCCTGGGTTGAATCCCTGTTAAGGATTTTCAATCTTCAATAAAGAAGTGTGCGCCTTGGAATTTTTCGAAGAGGGAAAAGTTTTCGTAGCAGGCATCGGAAATAAGAAAGGAAGAAAGAAAGCGAAGAAAAATTCGCGTCCCTATCGGCCTATCGCCTTTTTCATTACTTCCCGTCAAGGGCGTCTCTCGAGTCCCTGAAAACCCAATCTCTTCAGATCATTCCATTAATGCGACTTGCCTTATAACCGAGTTCTAACGAAGTGGCACACTATATCATTTTTCCTTTATCTGAATCGAATCGACACATAATTCATGTTATAACTGCATAAAGTTACGCTATTTAAGGAAACCTTATTCATCCAAGTTTTGATTCAGGAAGCAAACTATTTTCAGAGAAACTTGAGAAAACGATCCAAATAATGCTAATTAAGCGGATGAAGCTTAATTAGCATTTATAAGAAGCAGTAGAAGCTTTGGAGAGCTTTACAGAGAGTAAGAAGAGAAAGGGAACAATTCGGGTAGAAATATCTCATCCATTGTCTTGTGATTCAGTTAATTGGAAATCGAACATTCATTTAAAAACAAAGACCAGTGGAAAAAAAAGGAAAGAAGAAAAAGAAGGAGCTATTTGTTAGAAATGAAGTAGGATTAAATGAGAGATCTCTTTATATTCTATCCAAGCAGCATTCTATTGCAGATACATACACAGAAAGTTCAAAAGAAACTTCCCAGCAAGCCGGATGCTTTATTCTGGGTTGGAAAAGCATAGAATGTAACTCATCTATCTGGGAGGCTACCAGAGGGTAACGCCAGACCTGATCAAGTTACGCCGGAAAGGCTGAATAAGAGAGTAGCCTAAAATGGAGGATCCTGCACCAAAAAGAGAGTCAGGGGCTCGTCAAAGTGGAAAATGGCAGGTAGGTACGACGAGCCAAGATAAAAGGGTCGTTTCAGGTCTTACGAAAATGTACTTTTTGGGAGAAAAAAAAATTTTCATTGTCTTTAAGATTTCTTTATTCTGGTAGTTGTTCTACGAAATGCAAGATACTGTTTTTAAACGAAAAATATTGAATTTTAGCGTTCAAGACTGAAATAAATTTCAAGCTCTACACCAGGGTGTTAAAATTTCGTCGTACACGCAAAAGTGTTTTCCGAGAATCGGAAAAATAATATACGAAACGTTGTATATGACTCTGACAGCCGGTGCGCTGGCATTATTGCGAGCATAAAAGCCAATGTCGTGCTTCTTTCCAGACTGAATCGTCGTCGACGCATAACTTTTTCTTATTTTCCAAGGCAAAGTTGGAAGGAAACTACAGAGAAACATGGATGAAAAACAGAGTAGTTTGATAAAAGTTGAGACATATTCCAACTTATTAATTTTATTTATGATTCATAATTTTATATTAGCTATCACAGTTTAATAGAAGTGAAGAATAAATTATGCAAATGTTGAGAGTGTCTTATCAACTGCATTGCAGCGTGAATTAATCCCCATTCATAAAATACGCGTGGAATTCGATAGTAAATACCACCAAGAATCGACATTACCATAACAACTGCGCTCCCGAACGATTTTCCCCTTCCAAGTTAAAGAATAATGGATATCGAGTCTCCTTTCCTCTCCTCATTCTACAAGACAACATGGAACCTAGAGATTAGAGAATGCGAATGGCGTTTAATCTTCGAATCTATTTTTCCCTCTTGCCCTCGTTCGATCTAAATATTCTAAATAATACGCACATGGAGGACAGCTAATAACGGATCTGAAGTGTTTAAAATCAAAAGAAGATTAAATAAAATTAGCTTTCCATAATTTACAGGCTAAATCCTAAATAAACATTTTATCATTTGCAGAAAAAAGGTTACTTACGATTGATGGATTGGTATTAATATAAATACTACCTTCTGCAAAAAGTGTTCGCAATGTTCTCTTACCTGCAACAAAAAAGAAAAAGAAATTTTATAAAATTTGAATATTATTCATTCTCCATGTATACAATGTTTCTCAACGTATAATATTGCTAGTTATTACAATAAATCTCTACTAAAAATAATACCACAGTACTTTTTTATTAATTAGTGATGTGTAAGTCTTTTTCTGTCTGTGGGTATCAGAAATACAACTTATTAAAGAAAACGAAAAACTGCATCCTTGAAGTCGCTGTTACCCGCAATTCTAAACATAGCGGGCACAATGCGTCAGTTTGTGGCTTGTGGTTTCGACGACCTGTAGATACATGATTTTTAAGTTACCACAAATGGCGCAAAAAAACCGCATCGTCAAGTATAACGGATGAAAGAGGGCAAAATAAGAATAAGAATAATAAATATAAAAAAAATTATGACCGCGCCTTTTGTTTTGTGGGAATGTAGGCACGCATTTTAGTGCACCCACGAGAGAGACACGTAAAGGCAATCGTAAAGCAATGATGCCACAGGGGCGTTAAGTTTACTATCTCATTTCCGAATAGGCCAATAAAGAATCTTGCATTGCTATCAAATTACAAAATTCTACTTTTATTAAGCCTATTACGTTTTTTTTTTTTTTCAAAAATATTACATTTTTTCCCATATACATGTTTTCCTTCTAACAATTTCAAGTCATTCAAAAGCCAATCAGATTCGAGAGAGAAAACATGTAAAACATCTTTACACTGCTGCTTCCTTGCATCGTTTTGTAAAATAATTTAATGTATTCTGAATTATTGATTTCCGCATTCTATCTTCTCCTGTCTTCCTACAAATGCAACGTCTCGGATTTCATCTCTAGACCATCGATTACTGACTAGGATTTATGACTGGCCTACGCACGTACATTGTATGCAAGAACCAGTTATCGTCGTTATCGAATACTGTTGTTGCTCACGACCTCACACAAAGCATGCAGAACGGATAATATAAGCTCACGCCCGCCCGCGCGGATACTCGCAATTAGTGCCAATTTTGTGAACTGTCGGTGATGTTTTATCTCTCTTAAATCGACTCTCTTCAGTTCATAATCACCCTATTTACACGCCCATTTGATACTTCCGCGTTTCAGCTGAAGAATTTTAAAACTTCAAACTTCCAAAACTTGTGCAAATTTCGGCACACTTCCAAAACACCTTTGATCTTGCTAATACAAGATTTCTGAGGCAAGTCATGATACGGGTGTCAAAATAACTCTACCAGTCATTATACTATATGGACATACCTCTAAAATTTGGGTTAAACAATGCAAATTTAAGTGGAAAAATAAAATTTGCAAGAGTCAAATAAATCACATGCGAGAGTGATAAGTCGGACAATGTAATGGAATACGAATCTTTGTTATTCTCTACTTACTTTTACTTTTATTTTTTGTAGACACCCGAGACAGAAGGCGTTTAGTAGCTGGTGCAAGTAAATGCTACACAGTCTACAATGATATTTATTATCCTCATACAAAGTTACTTCGTCACGCAATAGCAGCTCACTGGCATCTACCGCGTATATATTCTTAAATCATATAATTTACAGCACTACACTATCATTATTTTAGCACAGAACATTTCTTGGAAAATGAACAAAAATCTCATGCATATCAATTTTCATATACTCCGCAGTTTAACCAATTTTTACACGAACATATCTGCTGATTTCAATTTTTCCAAAAGCTTTAGAATGAATACTTTTCTTAGAGAACAAGATAATTCAGGTTTTGATAAGATACAAAGAAGTATGCGAGTGCAAGTCACGAATCGATGTCAACATGCTTTCTAAATATCTTCTCTGAGTTTTTTTGCAGCATCTCGAATTCAACGAAAGGACAAATCAAGTTTCTGATCGACATCCAAACCCGGCATTGGTAAAAAGAGAAAAACACATTGGACTCATCCATTGGATTCGTCCCGATTCTGAATCGCCTGATGTACATTGCTTCGGGCGTGTTGCAAAGTCTGGTTTACTTACGCCCTGCAACTCTGCAAGTATCCAACTAGTATCCACGCATCAAATGGCTGTAACGGCTGGCTTAGTTCATCCTACAAAAAGCTAACCTGCCCTGATTCCCCATCACGAATAGGGGGATCTCGAACTTGATCAGGAAGTCGTGCCTCCTTAGGAGAGAAGTTGCAACCATTATGCTTGCGTTCCACGTAAATTGAAAAGTGTTCTACGCTTGGGTATTTCTATATTACCTTCATTGCAAAAAAGTCTTCTCAACCAGAAATAATATTGCAACACTATCAGAAACCTCCAAGTTTAAAATGAAAGTCTTTTTTGTCAGTGTGGTAATCAAAAAAAGATGTTTGATGCCTTTTGCATTCAAAAATCGTTTAACGTTCATCTTTATTTGTGATAAGTTTGCTGGTAATATTGATATTATTGATATAGAACACTAGTACGTGCACAGACACATAGTACAAAAGCAATATCAGTGAGTCGCGAAATGGCACTGATCGATATTTATTTGCCATTACCACCTGGAACGTGGGCATGGAATGAAGGCAACGCAGTACATGAGTATGTACACATATTTACGAAAGAGCTCCTTCATTTTATGACCGACAAGTTTGCATCAGCAGGCAGCATTGTTGCACACGTTCGTCGTATTTGAAATCGTTATTCTTCGATCGAATGACCATCCGAGAACGCGATCTTTAAATCATAGAGATTTAAAAAAAAATTGCTAGTTAAACATCCGGAAATTCGTTCACGTTTCTCACTTCCTTAAAGCATAGTATTATCTATACTTACGAAAAAATGCTCTAAACTATTATGCGATGCGATTAAAATTCTTGTGGTAGTAAGGTGCGAATTGCCGATCACGTCTGGTGGCTTCTTGCACCTGCACCTACAGAAGCATCTCTAGTAGTTGCAGACGGGGTTTGACTTCCGCTAATCCTAAGTAGAGATCCTCCCTGCACTGGGAGCTAAAAATATGCGATTTCTCGCATTCAAGGCGGCATTCGGGAGATGCAGGGCCGACGACGAGCATGAGCAGAAGCTTGGGGTCAAAGACTCAGCACGCACGCCAATTCTCTTGACTATGCATACGTAGACCCCGACACGAACAATCGTGCTATTCTCTTGCCTTCGTGCGTCGAATGCCAATATCAAGCATACGTCGACTATTGACTGGTCATCGACTTTTTAAAGAGTGGATACTTATTATAATATTATATTAACATCTAGCATTTCTCTCCACGCTTTAATCTTTTATTAACTCCTAGCTCCGTAGATAAATCATTATAAAACACTGAGAAAAATGGATATTTAGGTTTAACATTTTCCATGTTTAACAATTTTCATCTGTGTCTCCAAGATCAAATGGAACTTACTTTATACAAGGGATTTTATCGTTAGGGCAGTCAAATGTGTCACGAAAGGGAATAAGATTTGGTTTCCTCTGGACATGGAATATGTATTGTTCTTGCAATAATTGGCCCCTGGTGAGTTATGATTCGTGGACGTCGTAAAGCGAGCACTTGTGCCTTTACGATTGCCTGACCGTTCTTCGACGGCTTACGACTCTTTTGAAATGTTGAGATACAGACCACCTTCCCAGTGACATCGCTTTGAGCTTTTATTGTGAAAATAAAAAAATATATCTTTAATTTATGGCGCCCTTTCTTCTTCTCGAGGGAAAAGTCGTAACAAACACATAAAACCCTCCAGTGTCTTCTTTATATATCTTAAATACCTTGCAACAAAAATATATAGAAAATACTTTCAAGACAGAAAGCTTCTTTCATCATATTTTCCACAAATGAATTTGTCAACTAATATTAATACCGCTAATTTATTCTCCCTCATACAATTATGAAATAACCCAATTCTTATGATATATTCGTGCTATTTTTGTAATTAATCTTTCAAGAGTAAAAAGTGCAAATTGGCCTTCAAGAATTTGCTACCAAATAAGGATGAGACTTTATTTGGAGGAAAATCTTGGCTAGAGGCAATGTGCCACTCGGTTGAATTGGCTGAGTTGGATGTGGCACTCCCTGTCTGACTGCCTACGCCAGTTATCCTGCGGCCTGTCACACGATATTATGTGCACATGGCGGTGTATCACAGACTACCTGACAGATCGAGTCCGAGTTTGTGCGGTGCGCCTAGGTGTGGCGCGAGTGCATACACAGAGTACACACCCTACAAGCACGTACTTAACAAGCTGGACTCCGTAAATGACTAAGGTCAGAGACCTCTTCCCGCACTCGTCTCGAGTCTGCAGACCGACGAGGTCATTCCATGTCGACCTCATTTTATGCAACGCATCGATCGCCAACTCAGCCTGAGACGGGATCGATTAATTTTCTTACGAGAGCGCCACTCTCTGAATGTGAAGGTGTAGAAAGCATGGGATTGGCATCCCTCGCAGAAAAAAATTACATCAGAGATGTTTCTCGTCAAAAAACCGGCGATGCATCTCTGGAGAAAATGTATTTGTCAAGTTTTACCGAAATGTCGTGTCAGTCGCAGCATTTAGATAAATCTTCATTTACAGTCATCATGTTAAATGTAAGAAACAATTGGAAAGCTTATTACTAATTTTGAACTGCATGGAGAGTTACAAGATCATCAAAGAAGAAACCTTTCGCAAGTTACGTCAGTGCGCGGTTGTAATGAAATTTATTGCTGAGCGGCATCTCGGCTTTTATAAAAATGAAACACGATATACTCTTTACGAATGCACGACATATGATAATTACATAAATATCAGGGCAAGTAATTCGACTGAGAATCGAGAGGGACACGTGTAATTTTTACGTCCCATTTCGACCTCCTCATAAATTAGGGCACGATCAAGAAGATCGTTTCGCAACACCCACGTCGAAAAATTGAGAATTCACTATGCATGTGTGTATCTCAGAGATATTGGCTTAAATATTTAAACATGAGTGTGACGGTAAAAAATCTTTAAATTATCCTTGAAAGTTTTCTCAAACCCCCCAAAAAGGCCAATTCTAGCTTAAAATCATTTGCAATAATTACAAATAATCCTTACATATTTAAATCAAAACTTCCAAAAGCATTTCTTCATTTTTTGAATGGCTATAAACCGAGCTATAAACTTAGCACTCAATTATAAAGTTTGATAAGAAAATGTTAGAATATTACAAGAATTGGTCAGTCGATACAGTAATTTGTCTTTAAGTCACGAAATGCGCCTATGTATTTTGCTTCTATATAGGCCTCAGCGTATATAACGGTCGAACTATAAACGGTTGATATTTATAGCCAAACGGGTTAATGCCTCGGCCGCTCTCGGCTGTGCAACACGTGTCGGAAGTGCAAATAACTTTGTTAAGAAATCATCAGAATCAAGAAGAATCGCTGCAAGATGCTTTTAAATAGATAATTATGACACAGAATCAAGTTAAGATGCATCCAAAGAAATTAAATTTGTCTGTTTCATCTGCAGTTGGCATTCTTTCTCTTATATATAAAGCTTTGGATTTATTCGCAAAAAGCAACTTGAAAAAAATGTTGAACCTCTGCCAAAAATTATCAAATCGTTTTAAAAGTACAGAACGGAAATATAAACGTGATACTAAAAATAATCAAAAATCGCCAGTTGGGTTGAATTTCGTATCTTGAGTTATCAGGCAAAAGGAGAATCGCTGTGTATTTTCGAGCACGTGTCGATTTAACTTGGCTCACTTTCCAGGAAGTGTAATTATTCTTATACAGTGTATGAGAAAGGAGAATGTCTACAAATCACGCGATCTTGTGATTGTGATTTATACTGGTGATGAGAGCACTTCATTTCCACTGAGAATGCAAGTGTGACGAGTATCAAAATTAAGCTAAATTGCTTTAAATGAAAGAGTAATGTCTAGAAGTATTTTTGCTAATAATACTAATATTTAGAGAATTTTGATAAGTAGCAGAACGAGATGAAGTGCAATTGCGAGCAAGACTCAGCTAATTCGTTAAGAAATAACCGACTCAAATTGATAATGATTGCCCCCTGAAATTGCAAATTGTAGTCTTCAAGAGTCCAAGTTTGCTGCATGCAAATTTTCAATTTCTGCATTAGACCGTGTGCATTTAGATCAGAATATGCGATGATCTTAAACGTCACTGGCTGGCGAGCCAGCCTTGGTTGCACAAAGCGACTTGATTGCTTGAGGATGATTTACTGCGGCAATATCAACCACGTCGACTAGCAGTCGTACGAAGCGAAGACATATGAATAAGATTTTACTAATAAAAGCAGTCATGTATTTCTACCATAATACATACACCTATTTAAAAATAATCCCATAAAATATGTTATAAAATATTCTAAACCTTATTAACTGTATAAGAAAACTAAATTCGTTCTTCTTCTCGAGAGAAAATTGCGCTCTAGCTTAAAACACTAAGGATAATCTTCTACCTATCGCATTATACACGATTTTCTAGAATCCAAGGAAGACTCGCAAGAGACGTTACTAGGTGTTAGTTATCTGGTAGCAAGGAGCCGGAAATGAGAAGAAACGAGCAAAAAGGAATGAGCAGTCTGCGAAAGAAGAGGAGGGGGTAACAGGATGACCCAAGTTTACAATGAGGGGGACGAAAGGAGGAAAAAGGAGAGAGAGAAAGGTGCCATTTCTGTAATCCTGCTACTACCAGTAATTAGTGATATTTGCATATCTCGTACGCTTGACGAAGCGGATGTGAAACGATTTACATGCGAATGGCCCTTTTGACCCTGAAAAAATGACGATCTACTCGTAAATAAAGTGTTTACTGCTTGAGTCTCACCCCGACATTGTAAGAAGGAAAACTAAAGACAAGAAACAAGGGGAGGAATATTAAGAAAGAGGAAAGGTATCCCATCAGCACTCCCTGATAATTTCAAGCTCTTTCCAGGTCAAAAATTAATTGAAATTGAAGACAAATCCTGGCCATTTTAAAATATTCAGTTAGACATTCAATTGTGTTTTAATGTAAATGGTAATATTAAAAATATCACTCCTCAATTACTCTTTCTGAGATTAGGTACTTTAATTTTCAATCTCAAAGACGAATGGCACGAAATATTTTCTCAATTACGAATCTTGCTCGCCTGTCCGTTTAACAGTTAATTGTTTGCTCTTCGAGATATTGCCGCACCCTCGACATCAGCCATCATTTTGCATAATTCCCGAGCAGGCAATTCGCACGCTTTATCTTTCATTCGTACTTCTTAAATGTCCCGGAAAGAAAGTCTCTGTCCCGTCCCTCTTTTGCGCTATAGGGTTTCGGTGACAATGCCTCGTTAGCCGCCTAAACGTCTTCGTGGAAGAGGCACGATTAAAAGTTGTAAGTCGTCCTGAGAATTGCCGAATATATTCAAGCAGACGACATTAACTGGAGACACGATGATTATACTGGGACCGGAAGCTGGGAGCATAGAAGAGTTCAAGAAACATGTAGAAAGATAGGAGAAGAAGGTAATTATATAGGGATTCTAGCGCCAACCATTTCCTCTAGGGAATTTTCCATTTCGTGATTATTTAGATATGCATTATCTATACGAAACGAAGGTTATTAACGTCGTCCGTAGGTCGTTTAGGGGCGGCGATTTCGATTGCGATACTAGCTGAATTTCTGAATAAGTCCGCAATTTCACGGCACTACGCTGAAGCAATCTCGGTTCGTATATATTTTAAAGAAAGGGGATATGAGAATCGGAAACATGTCGAATCGAGTTTCGAATATAATTCATGGCTTTAAAGTTTTCTTTTTAATATGATATATACACTGAAAATGAAATTTTGAAGAAACAAGTAAATTTTATTTCTCCATTAGGAATAATAATTTTTTCTTAAGTCTGAATACAGATGATTTCAATCGATTTTCAGTGTTGGAATTCTGAAAACAGTTACTAAATATCTGAGGCAGATAAGATTGCCATGAACTTGGATTAAATTGTTCGATTGCAAGAAAACATCTGTGTAAGTGGCAGGACATTGCAGCTGGAGAGCTTACTTTATTGCTAATAGGGTGTTGCCCGGTTAATTCCAGACTTGAGCCAGCCAGAACAGTTTAACAAGAGTTCGTAAAGTTTTGAGGGCATGTTTAAATTTTATTACCCTTGCAATGAATTTGCATGAAAATTTTCGCGAAATCTCGCTTGTAGAGAAATACAGGGAAGAAGCGAATTAACTTTGTAACGCTTAATGACCGTCTAAGCTCGTAAAATTTGGAATGTCGTGCGTTCTACAAGTCAAAACTCGTCTTGCAGCTTTCAAATTTAACTAAGTTTAGAGAGAAACTTGACGGAAAAACAGTTTTCTCGAAACTTTCACGCGTAAGTAGTTGAGGGTAGAAAACCTTATAATAAAAAAAAAAAAAAACTAATAAAAGAAGAACGAAGGTGGGTTTGGAAATTTTTGAATAAAATATCTATTGTTGGTGAGAGTCGTAAAAAGACTCCCTTGGCTGTCAACCGTAAACAAAATTCAAAGAGTGAATCTCCCAAGGGTTTTAAGCATGGTGAAGTAATTTAAATTATAAAATAACCCGAAGTACGGGTTATATAGTATATATATATACATGTACGAAGAGCACTTCCGGAGGAGTTATCTAACCTCGTAAAATTAGCGAGTATGCTTAAGCTTTCCCTCTCGTCTCTCTGCTCGTAGTCGTAAAGTGCGAAGCAAGACAATGTACGAGTTTCAATGAAACTTTACTCTCTCATTTTTCAACACTCGTTGAAAAGAGTCTTCTGCATAGATTCTGCTTCAAAAGGAATTTTTCATTAAAAGAGTCTAGAATAAGTTATTCTTTTGAATATCTTACTATAATTCCGTTCGTTCGTTCAGTTTTAAAATATAATTTTAAGATAAACTTTTGAAGGCTCTATTACTTGGGGAGTTTTTCTTTACAAGACTGTAATTACATTCAGAGCGTAGGTGATCAAAATGCAAAAGAGCAAAAGAGTGGATCTTACCAGGATCGGAAATTTTAATATTTTTTTTAAGCACTATCAAGGAACCAATTTCGTACAAAGTTTCATCAAGCTAATGCTGTCTTTGAATAAGGATTGGGTCCCTTAGTGAGTGTCATTACGGAAGGACTTTGAATAGGGGTGAAATTTCGTCAGTAATGGAGGTCGCAGATGGTGCTTAACCCTTAAACTTCTGCCAGGGTAATAAAAACGTGTGTATTTTTTAAATGTTTCATGAATATTTACTGCGGTAGAAAAACTTTACAAAATATTTCATCCAACCCTTTACACCCAAGCCCCACGCTTAAATCTTCTTTTGTCTGACTAAACATCTACTTTTTCACTGATAATAATACTCTACAGTTTATTTCTTTTGTTGGCATTAAAATATGAAAATTATTATTATAAGCATTCGAGATTCTATGAGGAGCTTCTTTTAAAAAAGAAGTGTTCAATGGAGAGAAATTTTTATTTTTGGCGGACTCTCTGATTGGAGAATCAGCGAATTGGTCGACATCGAGACCCAAATGTAGCCTTGCATAAATTAAGGAAACAAGTTTAAATTCAAAGCAACACTTGCGAATAAAAACGAAGACATGGAAAGTGTAAAAAAAAGGAGATCTTCCAGTCGACTGCTTGTTCTAAATATGCATAGGACGATTCGCCTTACTCGTTAGATAGAACTCAATGTAACAAGTCTGTGTGCGTGAATGGCAGCGACCTCTAAATTGAGTCACGTCTGCTCCAAAGGCCGTGTTAGATATTTTATGATGCGAGCGGAATATTTAACGGAGACAATTTAAGGAGTTTCCTGATTCCATTGAGAGAGGGATCCCAAGGAAATTATATAGTTTAAAAACCAAACAAGACTGTCACAAAGACGATAATTCCAGGAAAATTATATGACTGCAATTTGAAATTCAAGAATTTTAGGCGTAACAAATAAAAATTATATCAATTTCATGTACTAAGGATAAATTGAGTAAATTTTTTTGTCCTGCAAACCCCTATTTGATCCACAAGCCGAGTTGCGAAATAATGAAATTAATTGGTGAATTGTTGGAGAAGATGCTTTTCTCGAAACGAGCTCATTTAAATTTTAAATTCATCGAAAGAAAACGAGGTGGGTCGAAGACGAAAAAAGGGTGCTTCGTCTTTTCTCGTCTAACCCTTTCGACTCTTTTTGACTTTTTAACGAAGGGTTGCCGCAGGATTAGACGTTCAACTTTTGTCGAAAAGGCGAGGAAAGTTGTTTTTATCGAGAAAGAACGGAAACGTCACAATGTAATTAGGAACTGAAAAGCGAAGAGTTTTTATTGAGAAACGGCTCTCGTAAAAAGTCATTTTCAAGCCTTCTGAGTGTTTTGATCAAGTTTCGTGTGAAATGCCGATCACGAAATCATGTCTGCTTAATCTGCATGAAGAAAGAATAAGAAATCCGCATCTGTTGCTTTCTGAGTAGCTCTTTTGAATTTGATACTTCAGGTTCGCTTCAAATTCTCAGTACATATAGAAATTTCAAATGAAATAAATTGGATCTGGCAGAAAGGGGTTGGACCGGACGTGAAACCAGATGACGCGACTATGACGAAAATGATCTGTCGAACCCAAGTTTCGAGGCGCCACACCTCGTCATTGTCAACAAGATGACAATGTCACGCTGGATAATTCACAATGCTCTGCATGAAAAGCACTGTCTAGAATAAATTTCAATCTTTCTTTAATAGCATTGCAAAATTCTCTCATTTTTCAGACGTCAAACTTTTTTAAAAATAATATGAATACATATGGTACTGTATCCAAGTTTTAAAAAGTTTCTATCAGAAGCTTTTCTTTTTCTCAATTCACAGGACCAAACTGTACCTAGGAAGTTACAGTTCTCTTTATTTGAAACGTTAGGTACTCGTCCGATAATATTCAATTTCCTGAGGAAAAGCGACGTAAATAGAAGAGTGTCCGCAGAATTGCAGCCACAATGCAGATGAAAAGGGTATAATGTGGTGAGCAGGGAGCAGTGAGGCGGCGTCTGAATGTGACAGTATCTGCCGACGTCGACGCCGAGCGTCGCCAACGAATGTCAACCCTCTCTTGACAGTTACACAAACGTGAAAATCTCTCTCTGTAGATTGTTCTACCACCAACAGAACCGTGAAAACATCCCTATTGAAGATAAGGTGTTGCACTTCCATTCACTGAAATCGACATGCCATTGTTGTGTTTTATCTTCCTATTTCTCATTATTTCAAAACATACTCCAAATCTACTCCTTTTCCAAACTTCATCTCTTTTTGTCTTAACTCATTTATTATAGAGTACTCGCCTGGAAAATCAGGAAAACCTGGAATTTCCATTTTGTTCCTTTTCTTTTATTTTCAAACTTCATCATATTCTGCAAATGAGCAATTGACCGCTTCCTGTTTATTAACGCATTCTCTGCACGAAAAAAATGCCAGAGGCATGATTATCATGGTTCAAAAATTTTCAAGAACCCGGGAAAAAAAGCACGTAAATTAAGCCCACCCCAAAGTACGAAACAGGCGGACATGCACTTCCTGCCTTGCAAAATTTCGTGACCGTATCACCGCGGACAACGACGTACGAAATTTCATGCTGCGGAACAATGCAGTCTGAAATGCAGACACCGTGACGCCAAATTCGCATCGTGTTTCGAGAACCCTCCCCCCCCTATTAATCACGGGCCCCATTTCGTGGTTTCTATGCACAATTCACGAAAATGTCAAAACCATGTATTTAGTCTTCTAGAGCGGAAACATAAAAATTGAATACCGTTGCAAATTTGCACTCCCTCTAGAGAAATTTAATTAAGAAGACGAGAACAAAGTTTATATGTTATTTAATTTACATACTAAAGCAAAGTTTTTAATTAATTTTGAGTTCGAGTATTACAAGAGAAAAGGGTTCTTTGCCTCTGGATTTAATATTTTTAATCCCGAGATCGAATTGAAGATTATCGGGAAAGGAACTTTTTAATTGGAATTATGAAATATTCCGAAAGGAATAATTATATATCTGTATAAAAACTGTAATTAAATCGACACGCTCTTTCCTCAAGCTCTTTTTTTAACTTCAGCAATATGCAAAATTGCGTAACGGACAATTTGCACCTCTTTTACAATTCTCTGAATCAAATTATATTTGGTAATGAACCACAACACTTTTCCAATGACGAAACAAGAAGCAATTTTGGATTAAGAACGTATTTCGCAGGATGCTGAATATTCTCTGTGGAAATATCGTTTCGCACATCCAGACAAGACTTAATTGAACTTGCGGTAAGCCGTGAAAGGAAACTCGTTGAGGGACAATTTCAACGGTCTCGACGAATCGTCTGCACAAGCGAGTCTGTTGTACAAGGGAAAAAGTAAAAAGGAAAAAAAAAAAGAAAGAAAAGCCCAGAGAGAGAATAGCTCTCCCCGTCATATAAGCACAAACGTTCGAATGGATCCGCCGTCCAGACGCGTAAAAAATGGCGATTGTTAATTAAATGCACTAAGCCGCTGTCTGACCCTCGCTTCCCTCCACTTCAAATTCTGCCAACCCTTTTATCATTCGCACTGGAGTTGTATTTGTTTTCATACTCCGCATGACATATTTATGCACATGCCGTAACACATGCCTATGTTTGTCTTGTCTTTTTTGATAATAACATTTTTTCATAATTTCTCGGTATATATGATATATCATATCATCATAATCATTTTTTAAAAAGATAAATAGATGTTATTGTATTTTTAAATTAAACTTGAAGATGAAAATGGTCAGAACAATATTTTCAAGGGATTTTAAGAGAATTCGAAATAACATCGCTTGAAATTTACAAAATTCTTGGGGGAAATGACGTCGAGAAAATTATCTATAGCGACGTTCTTTTACCTGTTTGCGAAATTACCAATTCTTCTCTTTCCTTTATTTTCCTCTTCCTTGTCTTCCTATTCTATACTTCTACGGAACAAGTCTTTCATTTTCGTTCAGGAACTTTCATCTAATTGGCAACCGACCAAACGAGACTCCTCTTTCCACGGTAGTTTGTAAATCGATAGCCAAAGTACCTACCATTACACTTTCCATGTGGCAAAATGGATTTTCGATGGTTAAGCATTGCAAATCCGAAGCTAATCTTTCACCTTTTAATTTTAAATAAAAATTAAGAGTTATATGCTAATTTTAACCAGTTATACGAACTTAAACTAACTAAATATTTATTGTTCATCTATTTTGCAAGTTTTCTAAAAATAAGTTCTTCAAAAAAAATATTAATGAGTTCAGAAAATCTTCTGCAATCAACGACATAATAAATATAAACATTGATCGAGTTTCGCACTCATTAAAATTAACTGCATCCTTATTTATCACTGAAGTAAGCGTATTTCCGAATAACCTCGAGTGATAAACCCCGCTGATAATCGAATCAGAGAATAAAGAGTATATAAAGGTCGCAAAAAAACCAAACTGAAGTTATTATCACTATATAATTGTTTGCCACTCTTTTTGAAATTGAAAAATGCGTTTCCTCATTAAATATAGACGGGATCGAACCAATTTCTCGGAAGCTGTCACCCACTGCCTGTCAGCTCAGCTGATTCGTTAATGGGCCGATAGACGTCAATACAATCACATTCATTTTGGAATATTACTCGCTGATAGCAACATTTACATTACAATCTAACGAAAACATGCCTGATAGTGCTGCTACATTCAGATAAATGCGAAAAACGATGCATTAAAAAAACATCTCTTATTGACGGATTATTCTCTGTGTATTAAAGCAATAAATTTATATCTTGTGTGATATCACACATACTTCCAAACTACACCAAAAAAATATTACGAAAATCCGAAAAAACATACAAGGGATAAAATAAGTTCCTTAATTAATTTGTCTGCGTTAAGATGTAAATAGGTCCTCTAAAATTTCAGCAACATATTTTTTTTCGTGTTTATATAGCCAAAGTAAATTTTATACTTTTGTGTCTCTTAATTATGGTCATTAGTTCACCTTGCTTCTTAAATTGGATTAATGTTTCAGGCCAAGAAAGGCGTTTCCCGGCAGAAAGGTTTTATTATCCGAATACAGTCTCTAGAGTAAATATATTTTTCCTTGAGGTAAAGGTAGAACGTTTCGACTCCCTTTTTCTCCTTCGGTGTTTCACCACAGCTTTTACTACCACTACTGCTCTTGTAACTATGGCTGGGTACTTTTTCTCTAATTTCTGACAAAGCACTCGGTTGCGAACTGGTGGATGCTGAGCCTGCGGAGGATTTAGCGGCATCATCCGTCCAATTAACGCGACCCTGCACCGAGAGAGCTATATCCACTCAAACTCTTCCTCTCTATATCCTTCTCAAATTTACGGTCATAAAACATCCTACAACTTTCATCTGACTCGAAATTCCCATGAAGGGATCAGAGAAAACAGATCTTCCTTCATTTTTCTCGAGTTTATTTTTAAATTTGTAAAATTTTATATTAATAGTATGATAATTAGTAACGTTATTAATATAACGTTATAAAATGCCAATCCTTTGTCCTTTTTTTGATTCCTCATTCTCTATGTGAAAAAACTCCCTCTCGTAGAATCTGATCGATATTATTTTCATAGAAACTGTAGGGTCGGAAATTCCTTAAAATAATGGATCCTTTTTGTCCTTTACCAATATTCGCTATTTCAATAACGAATTTTTATCTTCCAAAACCGTGCATATCTTTACATACTTTGCATGTCATACCAAACAGAGGTAATTGCATTCGATATTCTTTTCCCTGTTCTTTTATTATGTACCCTCGAGTCTTCAGTTTACCATTTTAAGCGCCATCCCCTCATTCTCATTCGTTTTTCTCCGAAAGCTAATTAATGCTGAAATATAATTGCATTCTTTTCACTTTCAATTAAAATCCCGAATGGTAAAATGTGTATCCTCAAGAGAGGATATTTCTCAAGATTTCCTATGGGAGGGTCCTGAAAATTAACGTTTCTTTTTCCTCGGCACTTTCATTTTTTAATTAATCTTCAAGTATATCTCATCGGCCTTGAGGATCAAACATAATCAAAATATATTTTAGTGTGTAATGATTCTTTAAACATATTTTGTGATGAAAATCGTAAGCAAAGAATCCTCCTCGTTTAAAAGCTCGTAACTCGCCCCTGAATTTGACCGACTCACGCACACGTTTGTTTTGATCTGAGCAAGATTTTATCGACCCCGAGGACCTTGGGGACTCGATCTGAGCCGAAAATCGTAGTTATTCTTCTTTGTTTTTTCTCCTTTAAGATATTCCGTGGGCGCGCGACCATAATCGCCTGATGCGTCAGAAAAAGCTCTCTTTATGGCGGGAAGAAGCGATTCCACAAAAGAGTGTCTGGCCAGTTGGTAAGATCGCGTGCCTGACCCGTCGAGACGAAGGAAAGCTATAAATCTTGCAATAACGAAACCTTCCCTTTGCCCTCCAACATCCAACCCAGACTTTTCTGCCTGGTAGTTGAGAGTCTCGCTAACTGGGCTGATTCGGCTTGTTACCGCAATAAAGAGTCGACCGTCTGACCGGAACACCTCCGCGATCATCAGCCACTGCAATTGTCAAATAAAAATGAACTTTTTCTATAAATTATGCTTGACCCACAAATTTTGACATACGTAGGTCGTCAATGGAACATTCACTATTTCATTTAGTAGAAAGTGGAGAGATTACTAATCCAGTAGTCAAATTTTTACATTCTCAGCAGAGAAGGTATTATCACTAATTGAGATTATTGAGAGAGCAGACTTAAATCTCGTCTGGCTCTATTCTACTAGTTCTACTAGGTTGAAAGATAAGGCTGCATATTCTACAACAAACCTCCCTTTTTTTACTTAATCGAAATAACCCGGAATTCCAAACTGTGGCTTTCACTTCTTGCTACTTTGCAATTAGCTTCTCGCATGTAGCAATCAGGATCCTTGTATATTACGATGATTTCAATCTAACATTAAAATGTAATATAATACGTCCAACAACAAAGAATTAAATACCCAAGATCGAGCAGATTGTATAACGTGTCGTGTATAATATCGGCAATTCTTTTTTCATTCGAAGTGATAGAAATCGTGAGAATTCAACGGTGCGTTCGAACCTTGAAAACTACCTACAGTTGCGCCTACCTTTAAGGCGTTACAAAATATGGTAAGGTTTTTGCATTCCTGCTTTTCAGTTATGTGCCATTGTTTATTTAATATTCCAGTATAGTGCAACGATTCTTGTTTTAAGATTAGCTTTAAATCTAAAAACTAGACCTTTTCTTCTCTGGATTGAGAAAGAAGATGTAACAACAGTTGCATTCCTGAAAAGTCAATATCAATGGGAGGAATAATAATACTATGGATGTCGATGATTTACGAACTGCATTGGAGAAAAGATTCGTGACACGTTGGCAGAATGGATATTGTAGTACGTTTACGACCGACGGTTAACATCACTGTTTCATACAAACATATGAACGCCATTATACTTCTCTTTGTATTCCTGCTTAAAAATCACTCGAGTATCAATTATTTATATGTATAACCCGGTCGAAGTAATATGTTATGAATTATTCAATGGTTATTCTCGAATGTTACTTTGAAATTGATTTATTGAGATACAAACCCTTGAAAAACTGTTAAATGAAAACCTCTCTTTTCGCCATAAAAAAAAATTTAATTTGAAGAGAAATTTTTTCTTGAACTTTCTAGTATTACAGTCGTCCTAAATTTACCTCTAGTATTTCGAAGAGCAATAGAAATACAAGTCAGGTATTAGCGTTTATTACACCTTTGCTTCTTTCTAATTTCCCCTTCTTTGCTGCTGACTTTTTTACGACCATGTAGAAAAAGTGTGTTGCTAGCTGTGCAAATATGTGAAAGAGTACAGAGAACATCTGTATATATTGTAAAATTGCCTGACCAGGATGTCGATGACACTTCGTTTATCAGCAAGGCGAGCTCGATAGGCAGTCCGTTGACTACAAGAGAAAATGGCCCCTATTCATTTCCGTGCAACATTGTTACGAAATAAAGCTAGTTATATCTGACGATTGAGATAATGCCGTAAGCATTATAAAGAGGATTATCAATTTTACCGCATCCTATGTTTACTCCTGACAATCATTGTTTCTTTTACGTAACTGGAATGTAATGCGCGCGCCTTTGTCAATTTCTGCTTATCATAATTTTTAAAAAAATTATCTAAAAATATATCTTGTACTTGTCATGTGGTATTAACGTTTCAGCAGATTTTTATTATCCAGTTTTTGGATTACGAATGCTTTTTATCCTCCATTATAAGTTTGGCATCTGTTCAGATCTACTTGATCTTTCTTCTTTTCTGTTTTTTTCTCTTGCTTTCTCATATAATCGTAAAACACGTGCGTCGTCCGAGAATCACACGAGACGAATAAAGCGAACATTTATAAGTACATAGATGTTCTGAGATACTAAAGATAACTTTGTATTATATGGACGTGTGTCATCCAGGAAAACATCATAAGGCCGCCAAATGCCCCTAGAAAAGTCTTTTTCAATCTCTTTTTATTTTTGTTTCAACTTCTTCTGTTTTGATGCAATTTTGATAAGCGACCGTTTTCCTTTTGGATAATTAAAACAAAGTGTTGTCAGACTTATGGGAGAAACGACGTTAAGAAAATTACTTATAGCAAAGCCCTTTTTTCTTCTTTGCAAAATCACTAGTCCTCTTCTTTTTTTCTTTGTTTTATGTTTCTCCTCTTTATTTTTCTATTCCATGCTTCTTCGGAATTTTCATTTTCGTTCAGGAACTTCCTTTTAATTGGCAATCGACCAAACGAGACTCCTCTTTCCACGGTAGGCTGCAAATCGATCTAAAGTACCTACTATTACACTTTCCATGTGGCAAAACTGGTTATCGATGGTTAAACGTCGCATATCAGAAGCTGATCTCTCATCTTTCAATTTTAAATCAAAATTAAGAGTTATGCTACTTTTCATCAGTTTTCTACGTCAGTTTCTTAGGTTTGTTTTGAGCAAATATTCCAGAATATATTATATTCGTGGGTGGAATAAAATCAGATGAGGGATTGAGCAACTGAGTAATAAGTATTTGAGTTATTAATCGAGGAATCTATAGGTGGTTCGTTCTCCTCGAGGTTCTCCTCTTTTCCATCTAGAATCTATCACGTGTTCATATCTTGTTCTGGGAGCGGGAAATGCGGGAATTCGTGTTCTGTTTGCAGATGAGCTCATGCGACGTGGGATAAAGATCGTCGAAGCCGGCACAGTACAATAATGGAGACATCAGGTGTGTCTCCATGTGTACGTGTGCAGCCGTATTGAATGGATAAATGACGATGATAAACACTGCGAGACTTCTAAGAGTCTTCCACGAAAAAAAATTTCATTTCCATGCCTCTCTCAGCACACCTGTACACTTTTTTCAACGTCAGTTCACTCCACGAGTCATATTTTCTAACCACTTCCATTTGCCAGCCTTTTCAACCCCCAAAATACACGATCCTCATTCATTTTAAGTGAACAATTTTTCAGAGTTCCCATTTTTAAATTGGGAAACTCTTTAAAGATGAAATTACTTTATAATTGAAAACATTTCGGGAACATTTCAATATAATTTGCGGTTGAAATGAAATACTCCAGGCAACTCACGTCTCAAACACAAATACGAAGTGAGATCCGGTGCAAGTAGCCTCGACAAAATATATCCGCAGCTCACCAAGGCCGCGATACTTGTGTGGGTAGCAATTTTAATTACGCGCGTCGGAGCGACGAGAAAAAAATGCGCATCCATAAAGCATGCACGCAATAAAAATTGGCCTGTCTGGGGTCGACCTGCCTTATATTTTAAGATATTAATTTGTCAAAGGACGAATTGCTTCGCCGTGTTGAGATATGTAATGCTCAATGACAGAAAAAAGGGGGATGAAAAAGTGAGGGGAAGCTTCTTTTACACCAAGAAGAGTAACTTGTCCTTGAATTTGCGACCCCTTAAGAATGAAATGGTACTGACATCAACGGGGTGGCGGCCAAAGAAACGAGTCTTTCGACTCACTAGCGAGAAAACAAGTGAACACAGAATTAAACTCTGTTTCGCCTAATTTACGCGATCATAAATCTTACCCTCTGCAGCGGTTGGGGCTGGAAACTTAGTCCCGAGAAAAATAATAACGAAGCATAATTTGCTGCCAGAAATAAGTTGACCGTAAGCCGACAGAGGCGGATTGCAAGCTGCGGTGCAGCAGGTGGAAGGAAAAAACTGAAAGGATCAGAGAAATAAATATTTTGCTTGGTTCAGTAGTCGGATGAAATGGATCATTGGACAAAGGCATTCTTTCCAATCAAGCAATCGATCAGGTTCATTAGGTCGCGACAATGCAGTGAATTAAGAGGAATTTTCCATGAATGGTTAAAGTTAAAGCCATTAAAGCGAGTTCTACTTTGCAGATAATCTATTTTCCTCATTATCTTTATAATACTTGAAAAAGGGCAACAAAAATACATATTTTCATCCTCGCTCTTAACTCGGTCATTAATTTGTTTTGAAACTAAATTTCTAGAGTCTGGACCTTAACTCGAAGCGTAATGAACAAAGTTGAATGAGTTCTCGTTCGCATAATCGTCTCACATTGGGCTTGCAGCTTAGTTCTCAAGCTTTGTTTAAGTCATCTCATAAAAATTCTCAGTTTGCTGATTCTTTTTTTTGCCCTCTTTGTATGTCTCTTTTTCTTTCTTATTCTCTAGGCCGGTTACGACTACTTATGCAAATACATATGTATATCGATTGAGCCTCTTCATTCGATCAGCAAAAGCATCGTAAACCCACCAGAGGTGCACAATCGTGTACGCACTTTTTCGCCTCGGGGTATATTGTTGGTTCGATAGACGACATTTACTCGAACCTAACGAACCGGTTCTCTAAACGGTTTTACGGCAAGCCTTGCTGTGTGAAAATGCAGAAAAACGCGAAAAAAGAAGCGAGCCCTCATTCGTTCCTCCGTTGGCTTTTATACGATTCTTGCTTGTTGCTGCACATGGTACGATAGCAAATTATGATCAATTTCCAAAAGTAGTTTCTGTTCAGAAAATCTATTCTAATTTCCTTTTCTGAATAAATATATAAATTAGAAATATCAAAAACTCAATACTTGCAACTGCAAAGCATTTAGAAATTAAAATAGTTAAAACAACATAAAAAAACCGACTACTTTGTGAGACGCAGTGAAAAATTCCGCACGAGTCAGACACGCCGAGCCAAAAAGGTCTGATTCATACGGCCGTTTTCACTTGAAGATACTTTGAAGTATTTTTAAGTTTTGAAATAAAATTTTGCAGTACGTTTTAAAGAAAATAAAAAACATTTTGGTAAAGTAGAAAATGATGACTTTTAATCTGAGGTGTATAATTTTCTAAATGGATTTCTAAATACAATCATGTATTAAAAAATTCCTCGCAATTCATTGAAAGTGAAGATAGGAACCACGCGAGTTAGAAAAAAAATTGAACAAAAACAAGTTCCCAGGAAAATGGTATTATAATTTGGGTTAGATGTTCATCAAAAAACAACAGATACAACGATATTATACGAAGCAGGATCG
>UCOK01006603.1:0-12278 GCA_900474325.1 Synergus umbraculus | reverse complement strand
TGCCAAAATAAAATATCTTTATACATACAATCGATGATATTGGGAACGACGCACTGATCTCTGAACGACGATATTGCGGGAATGTCGAGTGTAAATCCTTACTTTGCCAAAGTAAAATATCTTTGATAGTATTTTGCAAAAAAAAAATACATACTTATTGAAAAAATTGAAAATTCTCATAAATTCTCGAAAGTTGAATGGTAATATATTTTAAAGTTACTCTCTCGGTAACGTTACCGAGAACGAGAATATTACCGCGGTAATATTACTCACTAAGAACTCTATGTGGCATACAACCAGAAGATCTATAAGAGGAATCTGATCGATGCGAGATCGGATTCCTCGCGATGCGATGCGATGCGACCGTAATGTATATCTCCTTTCTAGGATAGCTGTACCCAGGGATTTCTCAACGTCACAACAAAAACCAAATGCAACAAATTTTATTTATATCAGAAAACAGAATCCAGCAACTGTATACTCAGAGTGTCTAGTGATCAGGGAATTGGAAATTCCCGGTTTTCTACCAGTCTTTTCCCGGTTAAAGTTTTTTCTTCAGATCAATTTATGCATTTTTTGAATTTGGCCTTTTTCTGATTTTTGAAAAAACGTAAAAAAAATTTAAATCCCTCAAGAAAAAATACCCTGAAGTATTTTTAAATCTTTTAAATCCCATAAAATATTGTGTCATCAAAATCTCTTGAAATCAGTTCAAATTCGTGAAAACCTCTTAAAATACCTAGAAACTTGTTCAGATTCTTTAAAATTCGACGATAACATTTAAAAAACTTTTAAATCCTTTAAAAACCCATTAAAAGAATTAGAAATCTCGTCAGATGTCATAAAATTCTTAAAAATTGCATAAAATCTTTTAAGCATCAGAAAACTTTCTTGAAATCCGTTAAAATTATTAGAAATCTCATAAAATTTCATAAAATCCTTAAAAATGACAAAAATCCTTAAAAATGACAATAAAGTGTTTTAAAAATCATTAAAATCTCTTAATTGTCCTAAAATTCTTGGACATTATATTACAACATTTAAAATCCCTTAAAATTATCAGAAACCTTTTAAAACTTTGAAATTCCTCAAAATTCCACGAAAAGATACCCTTACAAATTTTGAAATCCTTCAAATCCCATAAAATATTTTGAACGGCATAAAAATCTCGTAAAATCCCTTAAAATTATTAGAAATTTAATAAAATGTAATAAAGCTCTTAAAAATGCCAAAGTCTTTTAAAAATCATTAAAACCTCTTGAATTCTCTTAAAAATCCTAAAAATTCCATGAGAACGTATTTTTAAATTCTCAAGAACCTTTTGAAATTTCAAAATTCTACGACAAGATTCAAAATCCCTTAAGATCCCTAAAACCTTTTTAAATCTTTTAAAATCTCATAAAAACCTTTGAAATTGCTTAAAATTCGTGAAAATCTCTAAAAATTCCTAGAAACGTCTTGAAATTCCTTAACATTTTAAATCTCTGTAAATCATTTGAAATCTCGCCACATTCCATGAAATTCTTAACAATTCTAAGAAATTTTTAAAAAATTTGAAAAATCTCAAAATCTTTTGAAATTATTAGAAATCTCATAAAAATCCATCAAATCTATAAAAATTCCAAAATTCCACTCTTAATTCACCTAAAATTCTTGGAAATCCCATGAAATTTAACGTCCCTTAAAATTCTCAGAAAAAATAAAATTTTTAAATTTCGAACATCCTCGAAATTCCACGACAAGACTTAAAATATCTTAAAATCATAAAAACCTTTCTAAATCTCTTAAAATTTCACGAAAAACCGAGCTAAAAACCTTCGAAATCTCTTAAAGTTTGAGAAAATCTCTTTAAATTCCCAGAAACTTCTTGAAATTCTGAAAAATTCGATGATAATAATTGAAATACGTTTTTATCATTTAAAATATATTTAAAATATTAGAAATATCAATAAATTCCATGAAATCCTTAAAAATTACACAAAATTTTTAAAAAAACCAGAACAATCAGTTGAAATTCTTTAAAATTATTATTGTCTCATGAAATTCCACAAAATTTTTTTAAAATCATTAAAAAATCTCTTGAATTTTCTGAAAATTCCTCGAAGTTTCATAAAAACATTGAAAATCCCTTAAAATTTCTTAGAGTTTTTAAAAAACTTTTGAATTACTTGAAATTACAAGAAGTAAAAAGAATAATCGCGTGTTGTTTTTCTAATATAATAGAAAGATAATAAAGCAGAAAAACGTCAATTTTTCAATAAAATAAAAAAGTTCATAGTTCTTAATGTTTTTCCCGGGTTTTCCTGATCAAATAAAATTCCCGGTTTCCCGGTCCGCTAGACGTGACTGTCTTCCAGTATACTACCTTCCAGTACTTTTTACTGGAAAGGAACAGCACAAAAAGTAACCATAAACTTTTATCAGCAAATCAGAAACTTATCCGAATTATTCAGCAGATTGTAGCTGATATCATTGGTTCTAGATTTCTTGAGAGTTGTCTCTAAGAGATACCAACGAGTTCTCGAGTCGCAAATTCCTTTCTCACAACCGGCTAGGAAATCGATTTCTATTTCCTCTCGGATGCTTTCGCGAATTTCATACGATCTGTCTTTCATTCTTTTCTGTCTTCAGATTGACAGAAAGGTGGTGCGACTTGTATATGTTCTCGAGAATTGACTTGATCCTCAAGGTGAGATGTTGCCTATTTGGCCTCATGAGCATCAGAGCCAATTGCGAGAAGAAAATGGCTTGGACCATGAGTGTGAGTCTGTACGTGTTAATACCAGAAGTCAACCCTTGATCCTAGAACTATCAGCATTTTCTGATAAGTTCTTGGAAGTGAAACTGATCCCTTGAGAGTCTAGTGAATCACTAGTAGTGATAGTTATCGTTGAAGTGCATCCAATTGAGATTCGTTAGGATGTGGCTTGCGGAAATGTACAAGATTGAAGGGATTTCAATTTGAGATTATCTGATTCAGTCGATGATTGCAGAGCAGCAACAACTCGAATTATTTTATAGCAGCAACAACTCGAAGCATTATATAGCATTTAGGCAAATGATTACATTACGGCACACTTGCTAATGAATTCTACCAGATATTGCTGACGATTTTTCAAAAGCAGCAGAAACACAGCAAGAAAAGTAACAATTTAGAGACAGGGATGGTAATTAATGGGAGAGGATTCAACGTTTTTAATAGGGTCTGCAGTGTACGTGGAGCTGAGGAAAGGTAGAAAAAAAATCGAACTATAAATTCTGCAAGCTGATGTGTGCCATTCGTAGTTTACATACGGTTGTGTAAAATTAACATGCGGTTCTATAAATGTTACATGGTTTGAGTACGTGCATGTGGATTATGGGTGCGTGGGCCTTATGACGTGCTCCATGCCCAGCTTAAGAAAGTATGTATGGGTTTATGAAGGTTTTTGTGCATGGGTTTGTGTGTTGTGAGCGTCCTTGCCTTTCCTCTCGAGTGGACGCGCCACTCCTCGTTCGTTCCTCCGATTACGTTCGCTCTTCCCTTTCTGCGCACATATACATCTCAGAAACATATACTCATAAACATATGCTCATAAACATATACTCATTCATATCCAGACATATACTCATAATCGCACACAAATACGTAAAGATAGACACAACAAATGCATACTTGTACATAGAAGCTCATAAATGTATGTAGAAATATAAAAAGGTACACGCAAACAAACATATATTGGTAGATATATACAAAGTTGAGAGGAACGGCAGGAGCAGCAGCAGCAGCAGTTTCAAAAGCCGCAATCTATTCCGGTTATGCCTGAACGATACGCAACTGTGCTTTATTACCTTCGGCCACGCCAAGGTATTCCCTAGCATATACAGGGTGGCTTCCGATTCCTCGTGGAAAGGAAAATTGAGCTATTCTTCTTGGAAGGTGAGATTGCTGCACTTTCCTCTGAAGGATATGTAAGATTGCTGACTGAGGGATTTAGGATGATGTGGGTGGATGATTGCAATCTTGGGTTGAAGACCCATGGGCTGATGTTGGTCTGAAGTTGTTGGGGTACTAAGAAGGTATACATACATCGTTTTGTGTGGAAGATGTGGGATGATGCAGTCTTTAATCAAAAGGATGTATTGAGTACCAATAGAACAATAAGAACCAATAAGAACATAAAGTTGGTGAAACCAAATGCAGGCGGTTAGGATAGAAGTAGAACTAAAGATGACTAATCCGTCTGTGAAATAAATCAGGGTGTCTAGCGGATCGGGAAACCGGAAAAAACCCGAGATTATTTTTTTTACTTCTTGTAATTTCAAGTCATTCCAAAGTTTTTTAAGAACTCTAAGGAATTTTAAGGGATTTTAAATGTTTTCATGAAACTTCCAGGAATTTTAAGAAAATTCAAGAGATTTTTTAATGATTTAAAAAAAAATTTGTGGAATTTTCCGATTTTTAATAGATTTGATGTATTTTTTAAGGATTTCACGGACTTTAATGATACTTCTAATTTTTTAATATATTTTAATGGATAAAAAGGTATTTTAATTATTATCATAGAATTTATAAGAATTTCAAGAGAGAATTTCTGAGAATTTTAAGGGATTTTAAATGTCATGGAATTTCCAAGAATTTTAGGTGAATTAAGAGTGGAATTTTGGAATTTTTATAGATTTGATGGATTTTTATGAGATTTCCAATAATTTTAAAAGATTTCAAGAGATTTTTCAAATTTTTTAAAAATTTCTTAGAATCGTTAAGGATTTCATGGAATTTGCCGAGATCTTAATGATTTACAGAGATTTAAAATGTTAAGGAATTTCAAGACGTTTCTAGGAATTTTTAGAGATTTTCACGAATTTTAAGCAATTTCAAAGGTTTTTGTGAGATTTTAAAAGATTTAAAAAGGTTTTAGGGATTTTAAGGGATTTTGAATCTTGTCGTAGAATTTTGAAATTTCAAAAGGTTCTTGAGAATTTAAAAATACGTTCTCATGGAATTTTTAGGATTTTAAAGAGAATTCAAGAGATTTTAATGATTTTTAAAAGACTGGCATTTTTAAGGGTTTTATGAAATTTTATGAAATTCTACTAATTTTAAGGAATTTTACGAGATTTTTATGCCTTTCAAAATATTTTATGAGATTTGAAGGATTTTAAAATTTGTAAGGGAATCTTGCCGTGAAATTTCGAAATTTTGAAAAGGTTTCTGAGAATTTTAAGGGATCTTAAATATTATAATAGAATTTCCAAGAATTTTAGGACAATTAAGAGATTTTAATGACTTTTAAAACACTTTATTGGGATTTTTAAAAATTTTATGGAATCTGCCGAGATTTATAATACTTTTAATGGATTTCTAAAGGATTCAAAAGATTTTTAAATGTTATCGTAGAATTTTAAAGAATTTGAACAAGTTTCTGGGTACTTTAAGAGATTTTTGCGAATTTGAACTGATTTCAAGAGATTTTTATGACTTTTAAAATATTTTATTGGATTAAAAAGATTTAAAAACTTTTCAGGGTAGTTTATTGAGGAATAAAATTTTGTTTTACGCTTTTGTAAAAATTACAAAGAGGACAAATTCAAAAAGGGCATAAATTGGTCATGGAAGGAAAAAACTTTAACTAGGAAAAGACTGGAAAAGACCGGTAGACACCCTGGTTACTAATCCGTCTGTGAAATAAATTATAATTACTGATCGCATAATCTACTGGCCTCGAAATTGAAAATCATTGCTGTTGGATAAGTACGAATAGAAAGTGCTGATCTATAAAAGAAGCATCATTCCATAATTGTTAATAGTCTCCTGCTATTATACGTAACACAATTCTCATGGCAATGGATCAAGAATAATACTTGGCGTGGAAGTGTAATTAGATACACCTCGCACAACTGCTGTGATTGTAATTACGATTATTGACAGGCTCTGATGTACAAAATCGAAGCATGAAGAATATCGAAATCTCCGTTTTGGAGGTTTTTGCTCAGTCTTTATTTATGAAATCGCAATTCACCCTGTATATGTAGAAGGGATCGCGCCCTGCGATCATCTTTCTTGCAAAAAAGTCGGTTCTTCCTCGAGGCGAGGTTGGCGCGAAGGGAACATGAAATAAGAAGTGGTTTTTGAGAAAGAGGAATCCTGACGCAAAAACGTCAGTTCTGATAATCTTCACGGATAAGAAGGCAGCATTTAATTCTAAAAGTTATTTTGTCTGAAAGAGCTTGATAAATGGGAAGGGGAGGCCTAATGGTTTTATAAGTAATCCGTGTATCAATCTTTGAATTCAAGATATTCGGATTAATATCTTTTCAGGCTTTCTTCTTTTTGTTATTTTACTTTTGTTTTGGTTTAATTTCTGATATTTAACGAGTTTGTTATCTTTGCTACTAAATGTGCTTCTACACAAAGGAAATAATTTTTGTTTGGATACAGTTACTGTGAACCGTGACCAGATTTCGTTTTCATCGAGGTGTAATCGCGCAATATAAGCCGAGTGCGCTGAGCAAGCCGGGGATGAGTTTAGAATGCAAATGGTCTCCATAAATTGTAAATGCTGGACGTAGTGGTTGGGATTGAAAATAAGTGCCTCGTTTCCTCTGGAGAACACCTTTAAAAGGCTTGTCCACTTGCAAGCATCAGCGAAAAAATGCGAAAATGGCCAGGGATTACCAATTGGTCATCCTCTCCAGCCAGCTGCATAGGTTTCCCGTTGTTTTCCATAGGCAGTACATTACACAAAGTCGATTACTTATTTCCTCCCCCCCCCAGCCACTGAATGTTACTTATTATGTGTACAGTTTACTAATAACTTTGTCTCTGAAGACAGCAACCAGATCTCATGTACCAAAAGTTTTAACGTTAAAATGAAGAGATTTTTGTGTTTTAAACTATAAACATTGCTAAAACATTAATTCATTTGCATTAACGTTAATTTTTTATGGAAGATGGAAGATATTACAAGTGTCTTCCATATTCTTTCGTATAAAATTAACGTTAATGAAAATTAATTAGGGGTTTAGCAATGTTTACAGTTAGGAGACTTAAAGTAGAATTAAATTAATAATTAATCCCTTAATTAAAATTTTCTCTTTTTTCTGTTACAGGTGAGGCTTGAATACTTTAATGGTGATTTTGAAGAAGCTTTTATAAGACAGCGCATATTTTAAGGTAAAATGCAATAAGTCTTTTTCAATAAAAAAAAATAAATGGAGATTGATGTAGAGCATATAAGGGAGCAAAACAATCTAATCTGATCTAAATGACGTCGAGAGTAAACGCGTCCTCTACAAGTTGCTCTGGACTGAGCGATCGAGCATGTAAATAACAATCACGAGGAGATTCGATCGTTAAAAGTTTACTCCCTTTAACGAGAATAGATAACCGGTGCGTCCGGTATGCGGTATTTGCAATAAAATAGTTTTCATAGAAATGACGCCCTGAAAGTCAGAAAACAGGTAAATAAAAGCCTCGAAGAATTTTGCAATCAGCAGATCTCGCGAAAAATTAAAGATATCTGGAAGACCTCGACCTTGGGAAGTTCGTATTCAAGGCTGTTGATACTTTTTAAACTCCTTGCTGTCTCTTGTACTAGTTATCTTAAAATTATTTATGAAACATCTTAAAATTATTTATTAAGCATCTAAACGTTATTTATTAAACATCTTACAGCGACCTGGGTCGGATTTTTGAAAAACTAAAAGTAAAATGGAACTTATTTTCGATAGTCACGTCTCGCGATAGGTGAAAGGTCGCGAATCGTGCACCTTCTGCTGGATCTTATCTCGAGCAACCGATCTCGGTGATTTCTCTCGATTCTTGACGTAGAATCAACGGCGGCAGTGAGGACTCGTGGTTGTCCTTGAACTCGTCCTCCAACGGGCCTGGACCCCTGAACTCGGACCTCATCCTCCAACTTTTTTTTTCTTTTTTCGTTCACCGCCCTGTTTTCCCCTCTTTCTCTTTCTCTTCTCTCCTACTCCTCCTCCCCCCGCCCCCCACCAGAAACCTTCACCAACATCTTCGCCAAACTATCATCTTCTTGACTATATATATACGCGCAACCAATTCTTGTAGAATGCATGAATAAGCAGATATGTATGCATACTTCAGGATTTGCATTTTTAAAGAATGAGAAACATTCCCTTATTTGCTTATTTTATGAAAATGGAAATTAATTAATTATTGCATAGACGCCTATAAATATTTTTTTAAAAATTGCGTCATTTGATAAAAGTAGAAGTTCATACGCGTGCTTTTGTTAATAATTTATACTTATGATAACTGTTTTTAAAAATTTTGGAATATTTTTGAGATGTCAGGGAAGTCAGGGAATTTTATGAAAAAAAAATTTTCAGGGAAATGTGAGGGAAATGCGAGTGATTGACAGGGAAAATAAAAATTGATATTTATGCGCTAATTATGTTATTTTTGTCGTTTTCAATATGTAGATTTTATAGTTTATTTAACAGATTTTAGAAACTTTCAAAGAATTTCGAAGGATTATAAAGAATTTCCGGCCAATCTTTGAAATTCTTTGGGTTTCTAATGAATTCAAGGGATTTTCAATAATTTTAAAAGATTTTAAGAGATTTCTAGGAATTTTCAAGGACTTTGTGAAATTTTGATTTTTAAAGTGATTTTTTAAGAGATTTGATTGAAGTTTTAAAGAATCTCACAAGATTTTTATGACTTATAAAATATTTTGTGGAATTTTAAGAAGCTTGCAAAAATTTAAAGAGATTTTGACATTTTTAAAATGATTATAAGGAATTTAATTATTTCTCATAGATTTTTAAAAAATTTCAAAAGTTATTTTTTGATTTTTAATAGATTTTGTGAAACTGTAAAGGATTTCTTGGAATTTTAATAGATTTTATGGGATTTTAAATATTGAAGTTCGTTAAAATTTGTAAAAATATCTAGAAATTCTCAAAAAATTTCATGAAATCCTTTAAAATTCGTTGCAATATCTTTAAATTCCTCCAAATTTTACAAAATTCAAAATCTGTTAAAATTCTTTAAAAAAATCTCATACAATTGCATCAATTAATTTAAAATTCCACGAAATATCCTGAAATTCCATAAAATTTTACGAAAACTTTCGAAATCCTTGTAAATTCTACAAAATCTTTTGAAAATCATAAAAATCTTTTTAGATCCCTCAATAAATTTCCCTAACAAATTTTAAAATCTGTTCAATGTTGAGAAAATCTCCTAAAATTCCCAGAAACTTCTTGAAATTCTTGAAAATTTTACGATAACATTTAAAATCCTTTTTTATCTTTTAAAATTCATTAACAGTTTTAGAAATTCGTCAAATTCCAAGAAATCCTTACAAATTCTATAAAATCTTTTAAAACTCAGAAAAATCTCTTGAAATCCCGTCAAATTATTAAAAATCTCATAAAATTTCACAAAATGTTTTAAACATAATAAAAAAACGGTTGAGTTCACTTAAAATCTTTCAAAATTTTACGAAAACATTCGAAATCGCTTAAAATTCGTTAGAATCTTTGAAAATTCATAATTCTTTATTTTTAATTCTTAAAATTCTTAATCGTATTAATATTATTCCTCAGAATTTTAAAACATTAAAAATCCCTTAAAGTTCTTAAAAATCTTAAAAATTAAAATGAATTCCTTCAAAATACCGTTAAATTCTCTGAAATTCTTTAAAATGTTAATAAATCTTGAAGAGAAGAAATAATAAATATAAAATCGCTTAAAAGCTCTTGAAATCCCTGAAAATACGTAAAAATTATTTAAAATTGATATTTGCTTTCGAGAACACATATCATATATGTAGTAGACTTTCAAATCCGCGATTATAGGTGAGTACAAAACCAATACCAATACCAATGTAGTGATCAATACGTTCCTTACTACTTATGATATATCGGCGTCCTTGTAGTTCGTTGCAGGCGGTAGAAATGCCTTCCACTGATGTTTCTTTTTCCTGTCCGTCTTTTTTTTTTTCTTCACGTTCACTGCATAACTGGTACCACGAACCAAGTCGATTTCCACTTATTTACACGTAATTTTCTCGCACGATATAGAATAATTTGTAAAAGTAGTATGCATATATTCGCGGAGGCGAATTGACGCGGGATATATTATTTTAATCCAAGATTCACGAGCTCAAATTATTTACTTACCCGATCCTTCTAAAAATGCTGCTTACATCGCATCGCCGCTTTTGTAGTTCTTGCATGCGAATAAGCAAGCACGAGAAAATATGGGGTACACTACATGGGATTATGGAAATTCGTTTATAACATTCTGACCTTTTCGAGATTTCAGCCGACGTTTGAAGGTGAAAGGATTTTAATTATAAAGGAATTGGTTCATTAAAATATTTCGAGATTTAGATTTTTAATTATACATTTCGGAGACAAGAATCCGATAAAGATCAGGTTTCGATAAAAAATTTCGATAAAAATGAATTCGGCTATAGATCAATCTAATTTATCGCCTGCGAAATAACGGAAATCAAAGAAACTGTTAACCACCCGATAATTATATAATGCGAGGTAATTAATACGTATAGGCCAAACATTTTGTGTTGAATATGTTTTTAAGTTATTTTATATGATTCGTTTTTCTGACGCAATCGCAGAGCGAACCAGGAAATCGAGAAAAATGAATTTTTGTATTTATTGTATTTTAAACTATAAACATTGCTAAAACATTAATTAATTTGGATTAACGTTAATTTTTTATGGAAGAATATGGAAGACACTTATAATTTCTTCCATATTCTTCCATCCGAAATTAATGTTAATGCAAATTACTTAATGTTTTAACACGTTCATATAAAATCAACTGGGAATTATATTTTATCGAAAAATCGATTCTTTTTACTTTATATCTTCTTATACTTTCGATTAATATTTATCACTTGAGTCTCTGATTAAGAATAAGTTTAGCACATGTAAATATGTAGCATGTACTTGAATCCTGGGGGAGCTTCCGGAAAGATTGCCGAAGCTATAATAAGCCTGTTTATCGATCCTTCGTTGATTTCTAATGGCTAATAAAAAGTAATAACGACGCTAATCGTCCTAAGCAGTGTAAAAATAATATTATTATCAGCGAGATACGTTTATAGGCAGTATTCGAGCTCCTCTTCTTATAGTGTTGAAGCAATGTTATGTCTTGGGAAATTCTTCTCTTAGTGCTCCATTTACTCTTCTTTTATAAGCTTTTCTAAAGTGGTCAATATTAAAATCACTTCCTACTGTTTATTTATACGATATCGAGCTTCGACTTTTTCTAGCGTTCGAGTAATGGCGAATAGTTACTCCCCAGTTTGAGATATGAGATGAGCTTCTTGGCTCTGCTGGGTATCTCATAAACGACCTCCCGTGTTGAAATATCTAGCTTCAACGATTAGAGAGTATTGGCAATTATGTGCTTACATGATCAAAATCATTCCGTCAAGGGATCAAAATCATTCCATCATGGAATCAAAATCATTCCGCCAAGGAAAAAGTTTCAAGTGAGATTTTCAGAAGGTAAATAAATTGTATATGTTTGTGGAATTTCCAAGAATTTTAGGTGCATTAAGAGTGGAATTTTGGAATTTTTTTTATGATTTGATGGATTTTTATGAGATTTTAAAAGATTTCAAGAGATTTTTCAAATTTTTAAAAAATTTCTTAGAATTGTTAAGGATTTCATGGAATTTGGCGAGATTCTTAATGATTTACAGAGATTTAAAATGTTAAAGAATTTCAAGACGTTTCTAGGAATTTTTTTTAGAGATTTTCAAGAATTTTAAGCAATTTCGAAGGTTTTTGTGAGATTTTGATGATTTTTAAAAGACTGGCATTTTTAAGGATTTTATTGAAGGATTTCAAAAGTTTTCTTTTATGTTTTTTAAAAGATTTTGTACAATTTCTTATTTCTAATAATTTTAGGGAATTTGAAGAGATATTTCTAATTTTTAAATCATTTTAGTAAATTTTTAAGGATTTCATGGAATTTGATGAGATTTCTAATAATTTAAATGTATTAAAAATAAGGAGCACATTCTCATCAGGGCACTCGCGCTTCGCGCTCGATATTTCATTTAAACCTCGCGCTCGGCCTTGTTTAACACTATTTTTCATGATTAAACCGAAAAGTACTCATCCTATTGAAAAATGGTTCAAGGAGAACTTGTAGATCTTTTGAAGGCCAATACTTATGTTTCTTATCATTTTCTCTGTATCTCGCGTTATTTGGCTCAAAATTTGAATTTTCGTTTTTTTAAGGAAATTCAAAAAGTTGTTATGCCTATCCTATAGGG
>UCOK01006602.1:0-13282 GCA_900474325.1 Synergus umbraculus | reverse complement strand
GTTACTGCCCCTGTAGATACAACTGCTGCGTTTAACGTGGGATAGCTGTTGCTCTCTGTATAAGTGTAGCAACTGTCCGTTTGCGGGGCAGTTACTGCACCTTGAGGGATAGCAGTTGCGTTTTTCGAAGGAGCGCAACGCTCTCTCTGCCAAAAGACAGTAACTACTCCACAAAAAGTACAGTTGCTAACCTAAAATAGCGCAACAGTCGTCCTTTATTGTGGTGCAGCAGCAGCACTAGAGGTAGTGCAGCAACTGTACCACATTTTTTTCCGTGTGGAAATATCAAATTAACGTCAACTTCCTGAATTCGAATGCTTTCTCTCACGGTTGGTTTTCAAGAAAATCAAGGTAATTTGACATTTTTGTAAACAAAGTATGGCGCTTTCTGATACATGCACGGAAAAAAATTTGGTACAGTTGCTACACTACCTCTAGTGCTGCTGCTGCACCACAATAAAGGACGACTGTTGCGCTATTTTAGGTTAGCAACTGTACTTTTTGTGGAGTAGTTACTGTCTTTTGGCAAAGAGAGCGTTGCGCTCCTTCGAAAAACGCAACTGCTATCCCTCAAGGTGCAGTAACTGCCCCGCAAACGGACAGTTGCTGCACTTATACAGAGAGCAACAGCTATCCCACGTTAAACGCAGCAGTTGTATCTACAGGGGCAATAACTGTACCAAATTTTTTTCCGTGTGTGCAGTTGAAAATGAAAGATGTAAATTATGACAAGTAATTTGTACACTAGATACAGACATGCATCCCAGTCAAAGAAATATGAATTATTTCTTCTAAAAATATGCTTTTTGTTCAGAATCGAGCATCTGAGTATAATGGAATCATCACAAAGTGACGAAAATTCTTAAAGCCAAATAGGTATGACTATACATATAGATAAATAGTGAGAAATTCGAAAATTTATAGTGTATTCAAATCGAAATATTTTCAAACTTACTTTATAAACTTGCCCATATGTGCCATTTCCGACAACTTCAATCAGCTCAAAAATCCCTGCAGGATCCTGAAATAAAAAATAATTGTTAGACTAATTAAAGTAAGAAAAATAGTCTTACAAGAGATTTAAATAAATAAAACAAAATTGTGAGCTTAATAAATAAAATCATTAACGTGCTCGACGTCCTTGATATCATCAAATGATTTTCTGTTTAAGTAATTTTGCAAAAACCAAATCAAGTGGTAGTTGGACAATCCGGGGAATATGATGGATGCGTCAGGACGATCCTGTCAAAGTCGTGCAACTATTTTGTAGATGACAAAATACACGTAAGGTATTTATATTAAGTTAAGGTATAATTAAGTTAAGTTATAATTTATGAGATTTTATTTTTTCTCTACGTGCATAACAAACGTCACTTTCTATTTCTGTTTTGCAAGCGCAAAATGACAAATTCCCCACGAAACCATTACTGCAGTGCTTTAAACGTCATTTCATAAATGTCTCTAATTATTTTTTAACGCCAAAATAATATTTATTCACGCTAATCGACGCTACCGCTATCCTTCAAAGAATCCCAATTCTTTTTTATTTTGACTAACTCCATAAACTATACATAACCGTATATCGTGTTATTTCTTGAATTACGTTTTCTTATTTCTTTCTAATTGAGGGCCTGGATCGAAAAAGTCACTCAGCGCTCGAGATCGAGTATAACTATTGTCCAAACGTCTCGGTGGACTTGAAATTCTATTTTAAGTATTTTTTCCGATAAATATTTTTAATAGTAAAAATGAAAATGTGAAAAAAAAAATTGCCCCAAAATCAATTATGTTTTAAAAGATAAATCGTCAAAACGCAGCCAAATATTAATGAAACTGTTTGAAATTTGATATACACACACAATATACCCTAGCGAAGCTTACAAAATCAAAAACATTATTAAAGCTGCCCATAGTTTAATAATAATTAATTGCAAAATGAGACTGGTCGATAAGTACGTTTTTTTAGTTTCGGCAAAGAAAAGTAACGAGGGAACTTTAGCGTTGAAAGAAGTTCCAGTAAGACATTTGTTCCATACTATTAAAGGAAGATTTTTGGAAATTTTTAGATCGGATTCAATAAAAATTAACGGAAATATCCATTTCGTAAGAAAGCCGCGATGCCGTCTAGGATTGCACCATGAACTTCTCAACGTTCGTCTGTACTGTCACCGGTACTAACCTATAAAGGATGCGACGCGCTCTTTCTTACATAATGAATATTTCCGTTAATTTTTATTGAATCGATCTAAAAATTTCCAAAAATCTTCCTTTAATAGTTTGGAACAAATGTTTCACTGGAACTTCTTTCAACTCTACAATTACCTCGATACTTTTCTTCGCCGAAACTAAAAAAACGTACTGATCGACCAGTCTCAATTTGCAATTAATTATTATTAAACTATGGGCAGCTTTAATAATGTTTTTGATTTTGTAGGCTTCGTTAGGGTATATTGTGTGTGTATACCAAATTTCAAACAGTTTCATTAATATTTGGCTGCGTTTTGACGATTCATCTTTTAAAACATAATTGATTTTGGGGAAATTTTTTTTTCACATTTTCATTTTTACTATTAAAAATATTTATCGGAAAAAAAAACTTCAAATAGAAAATAGTTCCCTTTTTTCATTCTCCACAAGAAAATATTTTTAAAAATTTAATTTTTTGAACTTTAAAATTTCAGTCCACCGAGACGTTTGGACAATAGTTTTACTCGATCTCGAGTGCTGAGTGACTTTTCCGATCCAGGCCCTCAATTGTAAATAATTTTTCTGGGCGGGGCTCCGCCTACAGAACCCCCCTTCCTCGTCTCCACCAGTGTTCCCAGATCAGGGGTATTTTTCTCACTCGCTCTCAAGCAAGTGACGTCACATGGTATTAGAGTGAGTGAGAAAAATACCCCTAAACTGGCACCACTGGTCTCCACACTTCCAACCCCCTCCCCACCGTTTTTTAATTCACCACGTTTTGTTACGCACTTTAAAAAAAATAGTATGATCAACTCGTGCGAGTTCACCGATTTCCCACACTTGCGGGTGTGCGCACTCGCTTCGCTCGTTGCTCAATATATTATACTTTTTTCCTAAAATATGTAATTAGGATTTTTTTTTATTTCAGCTTTATATGAATAACAGTTATATAATGGTGGCAACAATTCGGCATATTAATAAAGACAAATATGAGCCAAATTATTTTTTTTTAACTTTCTGATTGCAAAAAATAATTTAAAACCATATTTATGAATTACCATGTGAAAAATAGAGGAGGAAGGCGTTTTGGCATATAGTACGGATGGTTACTAAGGAGGGGAAGGGGGGGGGGGGTAAAAATGATAAAAACCGGGTCACGAAGTATGGATAAGTCGTAGAGTACATAGTAAGGTCGAAAACTCCAGCGCTGACTTGAACTAAACTCATGAATCATACAAAAATTAGAAACAATTTAAAAAAAATAAATCTTTGATTTCCTATTGCTCTATCAATCAAAGGACGCCCGAAAGCACATTCCCTGAAAACTTCATTTCGTTTTCTCATGCGTTGCACTTTTATCTTTAAATAAAACGTCATTTATACTTTTTCTTACAAGTATTACAATAATATTAATTCTTATCCTAATTCATAGTCAGAAGACATGATGGTGATAAAGTGTTTAAAAATTCAGGTAAAATAATTTCATTTATTATATATAATAATACATTACCAGTATCACGATTTTCAGAATTGTCTAAACATACAGTACCGTCGAAAATTGTCCGTACGATTGGCGCAGGCACTATTAAAAATCACTGCTGGCTTTGAACTACGATAACTCGGTGAAAAAAAAAGATAGAATATTTAAAAAAAAAAACAGTTGGCAAGCTTATGAAATTCCACAAAGAGCCTAAAACTTTATCTTTAATTTAAGCCAAAGAAAGTTAAAAAATCTTTATTGGTTCTCGATATACGATTAAAAATGTTTAACCGTATTTGAGTTAAGTTTTAATCGACGATCACGGCTTTCGGCCGGTCTGCTGTTCGTCTCTTTCAAATACCTTGACTTCAACTTTTTGCATGACCTAGAAAAATTGTTTCAAAAATTTAAAAATTATACGACATAAAGCCTAAATCTTTATCTTTAATTTAAGTCAAAGAAACTTAAAAAATCTATATTGGTTCTCGAGATACAATTAAAAATGTTCAATCGTATTTGAAGGAGGCGAGCAGTAGACCGGCCGAGAGCCGTGATCGTCGATTAAAACTTAACTAAAATACGATTGAACATTTTTAATCGTATCTCGAGAACCAATAAAGATTTTTTAACTTTCTTTGGCTTAAATTAAAGATAAAGTTTTAGGCTCTATGTCGAATAATTTACAAATTTTTGAAACAATTTCCCTAGGTCATGCAAAAAGTTGAATTCGAGGTACAAAATTTGTGAAAATCTTGAATCGTACGGACAATTTTCGACGGTACTATATGTATCTCTACTCTTTCATTCAGATGAGTCCAATCGCGCGCTTGAGCGCGCGTTTTTCGTATTTGAAATATTTTATGTCATTAGACTTACTGCTCACTTAATGCGTAACCAGGGGTAACGCTGACGAAATTGAGGTAACGCTATGAAGTTAGCTGAAAGTATGTTCTTTTTATAATAGGATCTTCAATGTCAATAATTTTTGCAGATAATATTGCATTACAATGAATCATTTATATGAATCATAGATATCATCCAAAATTTTTATTTTTAAAATTAATGAATGTATTTGTGAATCATCTGAATGTTTTTATAATTTTAGTACATGTAGAAAGATTGAAAAATATATAAATGGATTTAGAGAGATTTTTCATATTCTCATAAGCTCATTAACTCATAATCTCATATAAAATCTGACGTAAGCACATAAACTCATAGGCCGATTTATGAAAGAAAACCTTTCTAGGAAGTTACGGGTATTTGAAATTTTGTTTTGTTGTTCAAAAAAATTTGTTTCTTTAAACTTCTAAAACTTTTGACCTGATTTACATATTCACGATTTCTTTCACGATATTTAATTTTTATTAAATTGTTTAGAAATCTACACGAAAATTTATAAAATGTTCAAAATTTCTTTCCAAATTCGGTAGCGGGTAGTAAACTCTATTTTCTAGGGACCCTATAGCGAAGTTATTTCTAGCGCTGCCTCAGTTATTTTCAACTTTCGTGATACTTTTTTTTACACTAGTATACTTTTTTTCTTTATCTCTCATTACAACGCAACGCAAAACGCAATCATGGGACGTTAGCCTGACGGCGGCTACGCGGCCGTCATCGCCCTATGTGCCTTTCAAGGCCAAAATACATGCTCGCCGATGTGTCGAAACGTTTCGGCGTTTCACGACACCATGTTCACACGAAGCATTTTCCCTTTTATGTTCGTCATCGCAGTGTTCATGGTTAGTTGTGGCGATTTGAAACATAATACAATTATAATTATAATAGTTTATATGAATTAAGAAATATATATACATGTATAAGCGGAATAATAAAATAAATATAACGTGCAGTCAAATCAAGCATTTGAGGTTACGGTTCCTCTGAACTGTGTAGATAATGTACAATATACTCAATTGGTTTAATATTTTATACTATCTTATAATAACAATTATTTATTACTTACCCACATACTTTTCACATAAAACCGTCAATAATGCGTCTAAACACAACAGATACAACAAACCATAAATACAAAACGCGAAGATGCTTTGAATTACTTTACAGAGATAAATAAATTATAAATAATTAATCTTGCAATTTATTTTTCTTCTATATTTACTACATAATCTAGAAACGTATATTTTATAACAATTCATTCATATTAAAATTATAATTTATTATATTTTTTATTCATAATTTCAAAGTTTCCGCCATTGGACAAGTTTTTGTTACATTAAACAAATGCGGAAAATGCATCGTGTGAACAGGGTGTCGTGAAATGCCGAAACGTTTCGACACTTCGGTGAGCGCATATTTTGGCCTTCAATGTTCTTTTCTACATTCAATGCCCATGTTTTCTTAATATATATGCCTTTCTATGTTTCTTTTCCATATTCAATGCTACAACTCAAAGCTCGATATTCGATTCTTTTCAATTCGAGATTTCTCAATACAATCGAACAAAATCTCGATTGACCAAGATTCCATTTGGCCAAAAAGTAGTATAATTTGTACTGGTGAGAAAAAGTGTTATGAAGACGGTCCATTTAATTCGATTTTAAATCGCGCGCCAAATTACAGTCAATTGCAGAATTTCTCCAGCAGGAAGCCAACACGTGCTGCGCGCGCAGGTAGTCCCGTTTGAGAGCACTGACTCGACTGTCTTCATAACACTTTTTCTCACCAGCACAAACTATACCATTTTTTGGCCAAATGGAATCTTGGTCAATCGAGATTTTGTTCGATTGTATACCTACCATTTCTCAACTGTCTTTTTTATAATAGGATTCAATGTTACATCTTGAAGCTCGACATTCGATTCTTTTCAATTCGAGATTTTTCATGTGTGTTTTTTATAATAGGATTAGTGCAACTGCTGGCCGCTACACGGCTGTCATCGCACTACCCTTCTATGTTATTTTCTACATTCAACGCCAATGCTTTAGACCTGAGCACAATCATGTACACTCGAGTCTCTCAAATGTCAACTTTCCAAATCTCAAGTTCTCCCAAAAGTCAAGTCATGTTTCTCTCAAATGCTAAGTCCGTATTTCTGAAATCTAACTTGATAACTAATGCGCAAGCTTTGTGTTCGGCATCTGATTGGTTGCTATTCGGAATAAGTACAGTATGATTCATGGTATGACTTTCTTCATGGGTGTCAACCCTACCCTGGTTTCCATTTGAATCTTATGGAAACCAGGGTTGGGTTGACATATTTGAGGGGGAAGGCATACATGAATCTTAAGGTGATATCATACCTCTGCAAAAAAATTGCTTGCGTAATGGAAATTAATGAAAGATTTTCCGCTTTGTAAGCGAAACAACTTCTTGGCCGGAAGTTTTAAATTATAATTTTGTTTTCTTTATTATTATAAATTATAAAAATTGCATTGGAAAGAAAAAATGACAGTATATTATTTAAATCAAAATTTTCCAATGCGAATTTTATATTTTATAATAAATAAAACCAAATTATAATTCAAAACTTGCCGCTAAGAAGTTGTCCCGCTTCCAAAGAGGGAAATCTTGCACTCATTTCCATAGCGCAAAAATATTACGCAAGCAATTTTTTGCAGAGGTATGATATCACCTTTACTGTATATTATTGTGCTCAAGCCTTTTCTTAATTCGATACTTTTCGAGTTTTATGTGAGATTTTCGATATTCGACTTTGTTCAATTCGATATTTCATGACATTACTTTTCTACACACTCGACACTCACAAGATTAACGAAATCCCGAACAGAGACCCTAATAATATTAACCAAATTCCCCTCTCTAAAATGTCTCGGCTGCGCATGCACAGTGAATGCGCAGTGGTTATCAAGTGCGATTTGAGGAAGCTGATAATTTCAGGCTAGTTAATATTACGCGAGGAATGCGGTTAATATTGCGATGGTTAATATTGGGAGAGTCGAGTGTAATACAATTGAGCAAGCTCCTGGTGTCACCCACTCCCAACCCCCAACCCTCCAACAACCTTAAAGTTTACTCAACTTAACCTCTAATTATACATTGAAAATCTTGTGCGCAAACGCGGACAATGAGTAGAGTGATTGGAACACGGAGGAATGAGCAATGTAGCACTATATATATATATATGTATACTTATTGGCTGCTATCCGCTGACGCATTTATGAGATTTTTCCAAGAAATCCCTTTATGCTAAATGATAGGAAACTGGTATATTTAGGTTTTATTGCAAGTCGCCCTCCTTGTCGTCGTCGACAGTTTTATGATCAAAATAATGGACACTTTTTATAATATTAAGAAATAAAATGCTAGTCTTTAGCATTTTGCAAAATAAGAGTTATACTAAAGATAGAATCGAAGGAAAATCGTGATATTTAGAGCTTCTGTACTTGAAGATTTTATTAATAAGATTGCAATAAATAATAAGTTTGATAATTTTAATTATTAAGATGATTTTGACGATTTTAACATATGGCTGCGGCATTTGCATAATTTTCATCATTTGAACATACATACATACCTTTAGTGCGTTTAAATCAATGTCGTCAAGTGAACAATTGACGCTTGGTGTCAAATTATGCGCCATCTTGATACGCCAATTACAGTGTCAGAAAGTTTTTCCTTCTGCACACGTATACAAGAAAACAATAAGGAGAAAAGTCTCAATACTTTTTTCGGTTGTTATCAACCATGGGGAATCATACGAAAATAATAAAGACGGAAAGAAAGTAGCTGACAAGTGGCGAGAGATCTATATTCCCAAGATGAAATTTTTGAAAAACCACTTTTCACTCAATTATTTTATACTAGTTACTCAATTTTTCTATCAAAATACGGAATTTAACGTGGGTTGATCAAGCTCATTCAAACCTAATTCGACATAATCTGTAGAAATGGAAACACACACTGACAGCAATAGAGTAACACAGTAACACATGGCTCATACCGGACACACACTCTAAAGTAAACTTCACTTCTCTTCACTGTATTCACATTGCATATATATATGCATATGAGATTAGTAGTATCCAGGGTTGTGAACGTAATATACCTTAGGCACGGTTGGGTAAGTAAAATATCCTAGTTAAATTACATTGTTTTTTACAGTAATTTACTAGGTATTTTACGTCGAAATCACAGAATCCATATGGAGTGGGGGGCTTTCTAAGTAAAATACGTAATTTACATAAGTTGAAAACAATGTATAAGGGGGGAATCTCATGCAGGTGCAAAATGCAAAGCGCAAACGAACAGCCAATGATAGAGAATCTTTGAGAAAACAAAAATCTAAAAGTGTTTTACAATTGGCTGTTCATTTTACGCTTTGTGTTTTGCGCCCACGTGGGACGGCACCCTAGTCAGGGATGGATTATGACGCGTCACTCGAGGTTTTTGACATATTATACGTAAAAAATGTATTATACGTACAAAACCTGTAAAAAACGTAATAAATGTAATAAAGATGGCGGACTTCGGATAAAACATACATACCCCACTTTTTAAATATATATATGTAATACAGTAATCCTGTATAAATAATAAGCAATTAATTAATTATGAATACTTCTCTTGAACGCGTTTTAGAAAGTGAAAATAATAATTATGTCTGGTATGGGAAGAAATACTCGACATAATGTAATCCCATGGAAAGATTTGTTTTTCGAGCGAAAAAAAGGAGAGAAACCTGTCGCAAAGTGTCTTTTCTGCGAAAAGATTTTAAGAAATACTGGTTTAAACCGTTTAGAAAGCCACAGGTATGTAAATAATTATTAATTCATTCGATAATAATTATTATTTATCATACTGAAAAGATTCACCTACGCGCTCGATTATTTTATGTATATCTTAAGAAATTTAATTCCAACATTGACTTCTCGGTCTACCGCCTCTATTCATCGTTGATTATTTATTTCACTCTGATTTCACAATAAAAATGATAAAAGTACAATACGACGACGATAAACATTGAAAATTTTTAAGGTTATGGAACCAAAAATGTTTATATCTCGAATTCTCGACGCCATTTTGAAAACGTAAATTACATGTAAAAAACTAGGGACGTAAATTACGTAAAAAACCTCATGTAATTTACCTAAGGTATATTACGTCGCCAACCCTGGCTACGTCCCATGGATCCGGAATGCGTTGCGTTTTTGCGTAAAACCATGAGCGTGAGAGAGATGGTAGTATTCGTATGTCTCTCTCACTCTCATGGTTTTAAGCAAAAACGCATTCCGGATCCATAGGACGTCACCCTAGAGCTCTTAGTCGGTTATATTACTTCGAGAACGGTAACGAGAATGAGAATATACCCGAGACTTAAATTCTCTAAGAATTTATAAGAACTTATAATTTTAGAGATTTTTATGACAAGGGAGATAATTATTGATTAATTAACCGATAAACTGTAATAAACTGTTTTTTGTACTTCTATTACTATAGGTTATGTTAGTGATAACATAACCTATAAAGTGATGTTTATTACAAGATGAATTTTGTGGCTTTAGTTAACTAGTTAGCTGTTGTTTTGCATATTTTACATTCCTAAATATGCCTTAGTTAATAAATGACTAAAATTTAACAATGTAAATAATGTAAACAATTACAATTTTTCTAAAAATCATAAATTCTTAAATTCTTTTATATTCTCATAAATTCTGTCATATTCTCGGTCATATAACCTGGATTTAAGTTCTCGAGAATTTAAGAACTCTACGTCACCCTAATGGCCAAAATACACGCTCGCCGAAGTGTCGAAACGTTTCCGTGTTTACATAAGAGTAAAAGCGATGGAGAGTACTTATTGTCCAATTTTTCATGCTCTATCTCTTTTACTCTTATGTAAACGCGGAAACGTTTCGACACTTCGGCGAGCATGTATTTTGGCTATAAGGCTTAACGCAAGCTGAAGCACCGGCACTAACGCCAGATGCGCGCGCATCGTATTGCCAACTGTCGTGTATTTTCCTATGTTTACATTCTTTCCTTGCGGTAATTCAGATGTAAAATGACGACTATTGTTTAGATTGTGCATGTCAATCAATCAACAAAAATCATTAATAAGCAAAATCATGTCAATCAACAATGGAATGTGAACATCGGAAAATACACGCCATGATGATGATGCGCGCGCATCTGGCGTTAGTAAGCCACTGGCACAACCGTCTTTATAACAGTTTTTCTCACTAGCACAAACTATACCACTTTTTGGCCAAATGGAATCTCGGTCAATCGAAATTTTGTTCGATTGTATACCTACCCTTATTGTCCAATTTTTCATGCTCTATCTCTTTTACTCTTATGTAAACGCGGAAACGTTTCGACACTTCGGCGAGCGTGTATTTTGGCCATATACGTAACGCATTCCGGATCCATGGGATGCCACCCTTAAGGTACAGTCCCATATTGGCAGAAAACGTCGGCGTAAAGCAGAAACTCATAATTTTCTGCTTTACGCCGACGTTTCCTGCCAACATGACACTGCATCTTTAAAGTGCCGTCCTATGGTAGCAAAAAACGCAAAGCAGAAAGCAGAAAATCATAAGAGTGAGAGAGACAGGCAGACTTTCTCTCTCTTTCACTCTTATGATTTTCTGCTTTCTGTTATGCGTTTTCTGCTACAATCGAACAGCACCTTTAAGACCTAAGCATCGACATATAGAAATGGACTGCGGGTCGCTGTAGAAAATCGTGTAATAATGCGTCAGAGAGAAAAGTTGCAACGGTGGGTAACCTTGTCTCTCTCTAATCCAGGAACGTGTCAAATGAATTTGAGGCCTTATACAATGTCAACATATTTTTTTTTGTAATCGGAACTTAGAAAATTTTTCGGATGCCCCCAATAATAAAGACGGCCCTGCCCCCGTATTTAATTTTAAGAGTTAATAAAAGAAATAAAAAGTAAATAAATAAAAGAAACTCACCAAATATTTCGGGTTTGACGAAATCCTAGAGTGCATCTTATAAAAAATGCAACGCGTTTTTCTTGAGAAAATGAATATTTTGTCCACAAATATTCATTTTCTGAAACGGAGAAATGCACACCGAGTAGACAAATTGCGAGAGAGAGATGACAATTTTCAAAGTCACTTCACTTTTCACTATTTTATAGACACAACACCGTCACTAGATGAAAAAAATGTTCTGCACAGAGTTCTTCCACAATATAAACTTCCAAACTCTGAGGGTGTCGTTCCATGATTGCGTTTTGCGTTGCGTCATAATAAAGATAGCTATATACTTTCTTCTCTTTCACTTTCATTATGACGCAACGCAAAACGCATTCATGGGACGCCAGCCTGAGGGTGCAATCCGGTAGGTATAGATTGGTCCATAGTTCCAGTTGGCCATAATTTCAATTGGCCACAAAATCACTAAAAGTTACCATAAGTTACTAAATTTTATAAACACTGTTTAAAGTAAAGACTAGAAGGGAGTTAGGTTGGCGAAAGTAGCAGCGTTTTAATTGGTTTGTTTCATTAAGATTTTTTCTAATGCGCATTGCCATCTAGTTTCCACCTACACCGGAGTTTTCGAATTTAGTGATGTTGTGGCCAATTGAGATTATGGCCAACTGAAACTATGGATCAATCAATACCTACCTGCAATCCTATGCAGGCGCAAAATGCAAAGCTCAAAACGAACAGCCAAGGATAGAGAATCTTTGAGAAGACAGATATCTAAAAGTGTTCTGCAATTGGCTTTTTGATATCACTCGACATGTCAGAAATATGACAAAGATAGAGAACAATTGGCCTTGGTATCGGTTAACTAATCAACGATCTGAAATTTATCATTTTAGTTCCGAAAATGCCCGTTTGCACTGATTGAGCGTAAGTGACGCACTCAAAGATGGTTGGCCTCCATCTTTGTCATATTTCTGACATGTCAAGTGATATCAAAAAAGTTCCTGACTCGAAAATTTTGTATGTCGCAAAGTTCCGCAAAGTTTCTTTCAGAGTTTCAAAGTTTATATTGTGGAAGGACTCTGTGCCGAACGTTTTTTTTTTATTTAGTGAAGGTGTTTTGTCTATAAAATAGTGAAAAGTGGAGTGACTTTGAAAATCGTCATCTATTCCCGCGATTTGTCTGCTCGGTATGCGTTTCTCCGTTTCAGAAAATGAATATTTGTAGTCAAAATATTCATTTTCTCAAGAAAAACGCCATGCATTTTTTATAAGATGCACACTAGGATTTCGTCAGACCTGAAATACTTGGTGAGTTTCTTTTATTTATCCCGAAATCTACTCTCTAAATTAAATACGGAGGCAGGGCCGTCTTCATTATTGGGGGCACCCAAAACTTTTTCTAAGTTCCGACTATCCAACGCCCTTAAGCCTGTTGCAGCATTTCACGAAAACATGTAAACAAACACAGAAAAATAGCAAAATCTGTGGAATGCCTTAAAATCCGCCATTGTGTCCACATCTTACCAATACGCGGTGTTTGAGGTCGCAAAAATGATGTGTTTGAAGTGTCGTTTTTTTTATCGACAATATTTTGGTTGTACGACAGGGGCTATCTGCTTATTTTCTGCAAAAAGAAATTTGTTTGGCTAGAAAGTGAATTTTTACAAGTGATGAGTCGCGGGTTGAGGGGTGCGGGTAAACAGTACTTACATTTTGCCAAGTCCCTGTC
>UCOK01006601.1:0-19030 GCA_900474325.1 Synergus umbraculus | reverse complement strand
ATATATACATATTTATATATAATATATAAATATATTTTATTTATTTCACATAGAAATTTTTTTATTAAAAAAAATCTAATATTTAATAATTTAATCATTATATTTTTTATACCTGAGTGAGAACAATATAGTCAATGTTTTAGAAATTTCTATTATAAGGATGATCCTTAATTGCAACGCGCTTGCGACTTTCAACTTTGATGACCTGCGTGTAACTAATTGTAAACCAAATATTCCATGCGAACGAGTGTCATATAAGTACACCAAACGAACACGAGATATGGAAAAATACCTGCTAGCTCTTATCAAAGGCAGTGTCTACACATATATGAGTGAGAGGAATTTTAAGCTTCGCTAAATGCAATTTTAGGGGTGATTGTGGGTGGTCAAGGCAAAGATTGGCCTAGTTACACATTTGGTTGAAGTTTCAGACGTCTATAGTGTGATGATTTTTTTTTCGAAATATTGGAATAAAAATATCAACAACAAAAATTTTATAAAGTTTCCAAAACCTAAGATTTGTAGTTATTTAATAGCAGAAATTTATTCGGCCTTGTTCAAGAGTTTTAGAGATTTCATAGAATTTCAAGGGATTTTAAGGGATTTCAAAAAGATTAAAATTAAAAATAAATTTAAAAAATTAAGATTAAAGTTAAAATTAATTCTAATTATCAACAATTTTTATATTAAAAATAAAAATAATAAGAGGATGTATATTGATTTATAGTGATTTTAAGCAATTTCAAGGAATAAAAAAAAAGGATTCTAAAAAAAGTTGAAAATAGGTATTTAATGGTTTTTTCAGATATTTTATAAATAAAAATTATAAAAAGATTGTAACAGATTTATTGTGATTTTAAGGAATTTCAAGGAATACAAAGACAAAAGGATTCTAAAAAGAGTGCAAAACAGTTATCAAAAGTTTTTTTCAGATATTTTGTAAATGAAATTTATAAAATGATTTTAAGAGATTTATAGTGATTTTAAGGCATTTCAAAGATTAAAAGGACTAAAGGATTCTAAAAATGGTAGAAAACAGTTGTCAAAATTTTTTTCAGAAATTTCACAAGATTTTAAAGCATTTTAACTGTTTTTAACGACTTTGAAGGAATTTAAAAGGATTTTAAAAAAGTTAAAGAGAATTCGAAAATTTTTGTAAAATTTTAAGGATTTTCAAGAGATTTTTAGGATTTTTAAAATGTATCCTGAAATTTTAAAAGATTTTAAAATTAATTTTTAAAGTTTTCCAACTTTTTATATTAAATTTTCTTTTAAATTTTTAATGTAATTTTTATAACCATTTTAAAAACATTTGAAATAACAAGAAACTTTGGTTAAATTCCTTGAAATCTTTTAAATATTTCTTAAATTAAAAAAAAAAAATTATAAATTCTCTAGAATCCTTACCAAGTTCTTAGAATCATTTAAAACATCTTCAAGTCTTTAAAAATATTTCGTAATTCCATGCATTTCATTCAAATTACTTGAAAGATCTTGAAATCACTTCAAATTCTTTTAACTTTCTTAAAAAGATTTTAAATGGCTTAACATCTGTTGAATATCTTTTTTAACCTTAATTCATTAAAATTCATTACAAACACTTGAAATTTCTTGAAATCCCTTAAAAATCATTTAGAATCTCTTGAAAGTGACATTCTTAAGGCCATGTCAGACTTACCCAATCCCTACCTTACCGACATTTTTTTGTCTGCAACGTTACGTCTACATTTATTGAGATATCAAATTGAAAATTTCTAAAATTGATGCTAAAGCATTAAGGTACGTTTATCTGGTCTTAAATTTTTGTAAAAATAAAAAATATTTTTTTGAAAAAATTTTTTTTTTATAAATGTCAATATTTAGGACCAGATAAACGTACCTTAATGCTTTAGCATCAATTTTAGAAATTTTCAATTTGATATCTCAATAAATGTAGACTTAACGTTGCAGACAAGAAAATGTCGGTAAGGTAGAGATCGGGTAAATCTGACATGCCCTTAAAACTGCGTCTTGAAATCTACTGAAATTGATAAAAATATATGAAAGTTTTTTTTATAATTCTTTTGAACCATTTTAAAAATCCACAAAAGTCACCAAAATTAAATCAAATCTCTCAGAATCGTTTAACAATTTTTTAAATCCCTTAAAATTTTTTTATTTCTTAAGGGATAAAAATTCTTATCCCTTAAAGTTCCTAAAATTCCTTAGAACTCTTTTTAAAATCCCATGAATTTTCTTGAAATCCTTTAAAGTTTACAATTTTAATAACTTAAAATTCAGAAAGTTTTAAATTTTTGCTTCCTCATATTTTAATTTAAAATTGCGAGTCTAGTAGGTAGAGATTTAAAATTAGTTGTCGTCTACTCTGTAAGAAAATTATTTGGGTTTCATTGTTTCTTAAAGAAATTGCAATTATTAAACAAGATGCGTTTTTTTATGTTTAGTTCATTAAAAAAATCAAGTTTTGTTATATAAATAAACATTTTGTTATTAATATTCGCATTGATTTTCATTTTATTATTATTTTCAAGAAAAATTTAAAATTGCCGGGATTGATGTGGCGCATGCGCAGCGAAATCCGCCTCTGCGGCCATTTTTCTATTTTACAATGACAGCAGCCGTGACAGCAGTCAGACAGGAGCGAGTACAGTGACAGTGGCAGCAGATGAATTGTTCTAAATTGTTTTAAACAACACAATCAGTTCCTACGTTTTTTATAAGGGCGTGAAAAACAGTATTTTGTAAAACATTTAGTGTATATTTCAATTATCACAAGATTCCCTACAAATAAGAATCTAAACCGTGAAATTCTATTTCATTTACCTTATCATGGTGAGTTTGAAAATACTATTTAGCTTCATTTATATTGTATGTTAGGTTATTTTTGTACAAAGTTTTGATCCATACCTTATTTGGATATGTATATGTACTTGGAAAATTTCCTGGAATATATTTTATGTAAATTTTTCTATATTTTAATTTCAATTTTTCATTACAGATTAAAGAGCGTACTAAAAAAAGCAATAAAACAACCATGAAATTTAACTACAATTGATATGTAATAGTTTTCAGATATTATTCTTCAAGTTGTGCACTCTAAACTTTTAATTTCTGTCCAGGTTACTGAAGTTTCAACACTATGAACTTACTTAATTGGAATTTTTTAAACGAAAACTTTGATAGAGCAAATTTAGTTTCACCAACTTTACGCTCACAATAATAAATATTTTTTGATAAAACCATAGGCCATTTATCTACGTTTCGTACAGACGGAGGTAAATGGCCTAGTTTTAGCAAAAAATATTTATTATTGTAAGTGTAAATTTATACTATCCTCATATTACTTATTGTGTATAGCGAAAAAATAATCTGTAATTTTAATTTTCATTGAATAAAATGAAATGAATGACTTTTTTGGTAAATTTGAGTTCATTGTTTTACGTAAAAAATATTAAAAGTAAACATTTTTTGCTCTATATGCATTATGAATATTTATATTTTGAAACAGAATACATCTATAAAGCAAAAATATATTTAGTTTTAACAATTTTGGAATAAAATGGACAATTTAAATTTGATCAGTGGATTTGAATCAGTGGAATAATCGAGAAAAGTAATAATATTTTAATCTTAAGGGCATTGGAACCAAGTATTAAACTTAAAATTCCATTCTCCATTTTACTCAACGAAAATTAAAGATAAATATTTTTTCGCTCTGTACTGCTCATCTTTTTTCAAAAGTAAAACTGCGTACAGAACGAAAAAATATTTAATTTCGATACTTTATTCATAAAACGAAAAATTCAAAATCTAACTTCAAAATTAAATTTTTTGATTTACTTGAAAAATATTTAAACTAGACATTTTCTTGCTCTGTGCGCATAATTCTAGTTATAAATTAATTAATACTACAGAGGGAAAAAATTCAAATTTTAAAATTTCATAACTAAAATGAAGTAATCGAATTTTTAGATAAGAAATAAGCGCCATATAAATAAATACCGATGATGTGTTTTCCTTATTATACATTACATATCAAAATTATAACTAAAAAAAGTGGTAGAATTAATAATAAGATTGCTAATAACTTAATGTTTCTTTTTTTTAATTTCAGCAAGACCCAAACGAAGATACAGAGTGGAATGACATCCTTAGGCAAAAGGGAATAATTCCCGAAAAAGAAAAGGATAAAGGAATAACAGAAAATGAAATTGTCGATATTTTGGAAAGCACAATAGATCAGAAGACTGGACGTGGTAATTAAACTTTATAATAACATTTTTAATGAAAAAAAGTTAACGATTTTTAAACAAATTAATCATGTGCACAATTAATCTATGTAGAGGTAAACAACTTAGACGACAAGACATTAGATGAGCTAGATGAACTCGAAGATGAAGAAGATGAAAGAGTTTTACTGGAGTATCGACGCAAAAGGATAGCAGAAATGCAAGAATTAGCTGGCAAAGCGAAATATGGTGACGTTAGGGAAATATCAGCGCAAGACTACGTTCAAGAAGTTAATAAAGCTGGGGAGGATATTTATGTTGTTTTACACCTTTACAAATCTGGGTAAGTCGAGTGGAATACTAAGGAAAAATCAATGCATATACCATAACAGCAATTTAGTTTCCGTAACTTTACGTTCGCAATAATAAATATTTTTCACTAAAACTAGGCCATTTACCTCCGTTTAATACAGACGGAGGTAAATGGTCTAGTTTTAGTGAAAAATATTTATTATTGCGAACGTAAAGTTGTGGAAACTAAATTGCTCTTATGGTAAAGTAGGTAAAGTATTATAGTATTTGATTATTAAGTATTAGATTATTTAGTATCACATGCCTATAAATATCTTCAAAATTATTGGTGAATTTCTAAAAAATGTTTACTTTACAGAATTCCTCTGTGTACCCTAATAAACCAGTATTTATCAAATTTGGCGCGGAAATTTCCTGTAACAAAATTTTTGAAGAGTATTTCTACTACCTGTATACCCAATTGGCCAGACAGTAATGTTCCGACTATTTTTGTGTACCGAAATGGGGAGATGGTTAAACAATTTATTGGCCCAGTTGAGTTACGAGGAATAAAATTAAAAGAAGAAGGTAAATATATACTTTTTAAGACTTGATTACATTTTAATTTACTATGCTTGTAAATTACCTTTTTACCTAATGCCTATCATGATAGGGAGTGGGGGACATAAAAGGTGAACAAATTATCACGTATTTTATGAATGATTCTTAAACAAATACATTTTTTACAGAATTAGAGTGGATGCTTGGCGAAGCCAAGGCAGTACCTACTAAAATTAAAGATGATCCAAAACCGAAAGTGCACGATGTGCTCTTTTCACGATTAAACGCACAAAAGGATGATCTTGCTGAAACTGGCGACTGGTGATAATACCTATAATAGGTATTTAACATTTACGTACAACGTAATACGCAAACTGATAATTTTTTTTAACAATTTCATAAAGTACACTTTATGGTTAATTTTATTTTTATTATAAAACATTTATGTATTTCCTTTTTAAAAGTGTAATAATCATGGTCATAAACGAGTGTCATTAATCAGTAGTAAAGTAATTATGAAAATAATTTGTTTAAAACCATGCGTATTGAACAATATTTATAAAAAATTAGGAAGCATTGGATTTGTTAACGTTTTCCTATGAATAATAAAAATGATTATTACTATATTAATAATTTGTTCTTATTGGCGTATACAGGTTGAGGCTAAGTATACTTACGTATTTTTGTACGCTGATTGCGAATATCAGGGTGAAAATTGGCAGGCATTGCGTTTTCAAGGTCAAAATCCGAAAAACTGATTTTAGCAGATAAAATTTTTTTAAATGCTATTTTAAAAAAAGTTTCAAACAAAAGTTGAAGAGTTAGATAAAATACATCTATATTTTTCAACTAACATAGTTATTTTTCGAGAAAAATATCCGATTAACTTTTGTGAAATGAAATTTGATATTATTTTGAAAATAGTCTGCGGAAAAAAGTTTTAAATAAAAGTAGTAGAGTTTGAAAAAATACATTTTTTATGTCTTGCCAAATTTTTCCTCTGAAAGCATTATTTTTCGATAAAAATTAGATTATTATAATGGTAGAATAAAAAACTGGCATAAATTGCCTACATAAATGAGTAGAAGGGTTTTTTTCCTGTTTGTAACCAATCATAGAGGTGCCTTAAGATACACCTATTGACATATTTATAAGGGATAACGGCGCTAATGGCAAAGAGAAAAATTGCACCTCCCACCCTTCTTTTCATGTGAAGTTATTCTATGAATCCAAAACTCTGGTCAACATCCAAATAAAATTTATAAAGTATGATTTATGAACTCATTTATTTAATTATTCCGTTTAAAAAAAAGTTGATTTCTGTTAATTAGGGTGGGTTTTTGCGCCCCCTCTAGAACGGCGCCCACCCTACACCATTGGAGACACCCGGCGTCATCAATGTCATCATAATCAAGTTTTATAAACATTTTCTTTTTTTCTTAAAAAAAAAAATTGTTTTTCGGAAAAAATTGATACAATATAAAAGATGTATTTTTGTACGTTCTACAATTTTTGTTGAAAATATTTTTCTTTGAAAGTCATATCTATCCAGATAAAGCAGGAAAAAGAGAAAAAATTACATTTTTTAATTTTGACCTTGAATGTGATATTTGCGCCAATTTTCATGGTCATTTTTGTAATCAGCGAGTCAAAATGATTTATAGTGATTTAAAGGAATTTCCAGGATTAAAAAGACTAAAGGATTCTAAAAAAAAGTCTTGAAAATAGTTATCAACAGGTTTTTTCAGATATTTTAAAATTTATAAATGAAAATTATAAAAGGATTGTAACATTTATAGTGATTTCACAAGATTTCAAAGCATTTTAACTGATTTTAACCAATTTTATGGATTTTTAAAAGATATCCTAAAATTTTGAAACATTAAAAAATTTTGAAACTATTTTTTATTTTTTAGTTATAGTGTATTCGACTTTTTAAATTTAAAAAATTTTTAATTTTATTAATTTAATTTTATTAAATAATTTTTATAAATCTTACGGGAAAAGTTGTGAATCAAAATTTGACTAATAAAACAATTATTTTTAGAAAATTTGTTTCCTCTAATATTAGAAAGAATAATAATAATAATTAATATAATATTAATAATAATTTTCTGTTACAAAGAATATAGGTAATATGAGACAACGGATAAAAAGTCATTTCAAAGCTAAAAATAGTATATATTTGGCTGCAAAAATACGGGGTATGAGGTGCTATATAGCGGGGATTAGGGAAGGGGGAGAAGGGTTTCTCGATGTGAAGAATGGTGCTAAACTCATTGGTTTTCCATAAAAACTAATTTTTTTGACTAAAGTGGAAAAGTTTCGGCTAGCGTGACCAGACTGGTCACTATTATTTAAGAAAAAAAAAGAGTAAACAAAAAGTTAATCCGAAAAATGCGACAAAATATAATTCTAACTCTAACGAATGAAAATATAGCGAATGGAAAGGTGGGGAGAGATGGGAGGGGACAACAGTAGATCTAAGAATTGAAGTGCAAGAAAAAGGAGACAAAGCAAGGAAGTAACGTAAAAGAAAGCAGGGGACTCCAGGGGGGGCCGTTTTGTTTGCTGCATCTTTTTATTATTTGTAGCAGAGAACACACACAATATATATTCACTTTATCACATTTGATGTGCGGAACTTTACAACCAATTAATAAACCAAATACTACTGAAATTCGTACGCAATTTATACAGACGAAGAAATGTGAATCATATTATTTCCTAAAAGGGCGCTTGGTAAAGCACAACAGCACTGTTATTCGTTATTCGTGGTTATTCGGACATCTCTCTTTCTCCGAATGTTTACATATTATCCCTCTCAATATTCTCAAAGTCCTTTACTATATAGTGTTTCATTACCTCTAGAGGCTTTCCAGATCGGAACCAGAGACATCGGGATCAACTTCAAAACAAAGTGTGAACTCCAGTGGTGCGAACTGTGGACAGTTCTTCATGTTCGGTCGTTGATTTATTGTCGATTGAGAAAAAAGCCGGCCGGCCGGTTTTTCAAACCAAGTTTTTTAGAAGAAATTTCAGTTTGTTAAATAAACTGGTAAGTCGTTTATTCTTTTCTGATTGTTGTAGGATTTATTGCAAAAACATATTTTGTTTCCAAGAGTTTCAACGAGACAAGTGCAATATTTTGACCATTGTAGTTATTATTGCGTTGTTGACCAAAGTAAAACGTTGAAATATGATCATCTTGAAAGAAAGATATGTGAATATAATAAGGATAGTAGATGTATTTTAAATTTCATAATATATGTATGTAATGTAATTTATACTATTTTTAATAATACTATTTATAATTTTTGTTTGAATAACTCGATCTATAATAGTAAAAAGAGGTTTATAATATTATTAAATGTTGACTTACTTTATTGACAGATTATTTAATATCATCTGGCTGAAATAAAGTTTATAAGTGCTTTTGTTGAAATGGTATTCTGTGGGGAATTGCAGAGAATAAATTAAAATTTTAGAATAATAATATATTAAGGCCATGGTATTATTTGGTTGAAGTTTTAGACGTTTTAGTCTGACGGTTTTTTTCTTTGATTTATTGAAATAAAAATATCAACAACAAAAATTTTCCAAAATTTGCAAATCCTAAGATTTGTAGTTATTCAATAGCAGAAATTTATCCGACCTTGCCAGAGAGTTTAAGAGATTTCATAGGATTTCAAGGGATTTGGAGAGATTTCATAAGATTTCAGAAATTATAAAAGGATTTTAAGAGATTTATAGTGATTTTAAGGAATTTCAAAGATTAAAAAGACTAAAGGTTTCTAAAAAGACTCGTAAATATTTATCAAAAGGTTTTTTCAGAAATTTCCCAAGATTTCAAAGCATTTTAACTGTTTTTAACGAATTTGAAGGAATTTAAGCAGATTTTAAGAAGGTTGAAGAGAATTCGAAAATGTTCGTAAAATTTTAAGGATTTTCAAGAGATTCAATGATTGTTAAAAGATGTCCTGGGATTATAAGGCATATTAAAGAATTTTAAAGGATTTCAAGAGATTTTTAGGATTTTAAAAAAATATCCTGAAATTTTAAAAGTTTTTTAAATTTTTAAAGTTTTCGAACTTTTTTTATATTAAATCCCTTAAAGTCTTTTTACCCCTTAAAGTTCCTAAAACTCCTTACAACACTTTTTGAAATTTCAGGAATTTTCCTGAAATACTTTAAAATCTGTATACAAAATCCATTAAAATCTTTTAAAATCTTTGACAAACTTTTAAAATCGCTTGAAATCTCTTAAAATCCCGAGAAACATCAGTTAAATTTCTTCTAGTAAATAAAAATAGTAGTAATAAATATAAATAAATAAATAATAAACAATAATAATAACCTTAGGAACTTTTTTTGAAAAAAAAATTTAAAAACAAAGTCCTCAGACTAGATGCCTGAAACTTCAATTCAATATACCTATGTATTAGTTATCCGATCCCTACCTTACCGAAATTTTTTCTCTGCAACATTACTTGTACATTTATTGAAATATCAAATTGAAAATTTTTAAAAATAATGAAAATATGCTAAGGTATGTTTATATGATCTTAAATTTTTGTAAAAAAAATCTTGTTATAAATGTCAATATTTAGGGCCAGATAAACGTCTCTTAATGCTTTAGCTTCAGTTTTAGAAATTTTCAATTTGATATCTCAATAAATGTATATATTTATTTTACGCAAATTTACGACCTCCGTTTCTTAGAGACAGAGGTAAATGGCCTAGTTTTAGCAAAAAATATTTATTATTTAGAGAGTAAAGTTACGTTTATTTGGTCCTAAATATTTACATTTATAGAAAAAAATTATATTGAATTTTTCTATTATTTTAAAGCTCTAGAGGATAAAACAATGGCCTATTTTTTATAATTTTTATTGAGCAAATAGAAAAAGGGAATGGGTTTCTTTTTACAGGGTTTATAGAATACATATATTGAAGACAGTGTTGAGTAAGTTACTTTTTTTTTGAGTAACTAGTTAAAGTTACGTTACTTAACGAAAAAAAGTAACTAGTTACAGTTACTAGTTAAAGTAACTTCAAGTTACTTTTTTCTTTTCCTTAATTTTTTAATTTAATAATAGAAGTAATTAATATAAGATTAATAAAATTATTTATTATTATTATGTTATTATTGTAAAATATTGATAATCCATCAAAATATTATTTTAAAAAAACAGGGATTAATTTAGTAATTTAAAAAGTAGACTGAAATCGGAAGGTTTTAAATCCGCGCGATTTTCAAATCCGAGCCTTTAATTTCTTCCTTTTTTATTAGAAGAAAAATGTAAATTAACCCCATACAAATATAAAAATATACAAAGCAACTAAAATTAATTTACAAGTTACTGCAAAATCGTAACTAAGTTACCCTAAAAGTTATAAATAACGTAACTTTTTAGTAACTTAGTTCCTTGTAACTAGTTACTATCCAACATTGATTAAAGTAAAAAAAATGTATTATTATCAGTTTTTTTTTTTAGAAAATGGCGACGACAGAGCTAGTCTTCGAAAACGACTTTTTTTGAGATGCTTCCACTGGCCGTAAGATTTCTCGTGAACTATGAGGCTTAGAACAAAAACTCAAAACTTTTTTAAAGTACATATAACTGGGTACGAAAGTACGTACGGATTTTTTGATTGATGAAAAAATTGTGAAAAAATGGCGTACTTTTGAAGCAAATTTACTGTTTTTGGGCTTAAAAATCAGAAGTAAACTGTTTATAATAATGCAAATTTTTGTTCAATCAAGAAACTGTTACGTACTTTTGTGGAAAAATTCATTACAAAGCTACAGTCCTTTCAAGTCAATCGGTCAAGCGATTCTGCTGCTGATCTTTTAAATCAAGATTAGTGTACAGAGCAAAAGAAATACACTGCGTACAGAGAAAAAAATTTAGTTTAGATACTTTTTGAATAATACGAAGAATTCAAAATTAAATATTTTCATTTTACATAAAAAATATTTGAAATAGTTATTTTCTTGTTCGGTACGATTATGTACGATTGGTTTTCCACTTTTTGATTTTCAATTTTTCCAAATATAAGTGAATGTCAATTTTGACGTTTCAAACGTCATAAAAAAATTGTAAGAGGTTCGCGAATTTGAATTTATTTTATTTTAGTGATTTTAGTTTAAAACGTCAAAATTGTCATTCCCCGTGTATTTGGAAAAAATGAACGTGAGAGTGAATGTACAAACTGTGTAGATAATTATAGTTAAAAATTTATAAATTCTACAGTGAGAAAAAATTCCAAATTTAATATTTGAGTAAAACGAAGAAATATAATTTTTAGATTAGAACTTGGCTGCAACATCCTTAAGCTAAAAGAATAGATTTGTAGAAAATCGTAGAGTGGCTTTATCCCCTAATAAAAATTTATAGGATCAGATAATCGTAGGTATACCTTAACATATTTTCTTTAATTCAAAAAATTTTCAATTTTTACGTATGATCCCAAACTGGGTTTGCAATTAACCCCAAAAGTATTTTTTTTTTCATTATTTGGCGCTTGTAACCATATTTCATGTTCTCAGGTACCACATTAAAGCCATTTGTACTTGGTGTTTGTAACCATATTTCAGATTTTCAGGCATCATTAATACATAGCCTTAAGGGTATTGGAGCCAAGTTCTCATCTAAAAATTTGATTTCTTCATTTTACTCAATAAGTATTAAATTTGGAATTTTTCCCTTCTGTAGAATTAATAAATTTTTAACTAGAATTATGCGTATTGAGAGAAAAAATGTCTAATTAAAATATTTTTTAAGTAAAATGAAAATATTCAATTTTGAAGTTAGATTTTAAATTCTTCATTTTATGCAAAAAGTATCATAATTCAATATTTTTTCGTTCTGTATGGATTCTTATATTTTTGAAAAAAGATTAGCTCACAATAATAACTGTTTTTTCTTAAAACTGGGTCATTTACCTCCGCCTGTATAATAATATAGTTCTGACATGAAAACTCAATCTTTTCATTTTATTCATCAAATCAAATATTCGACTTAGTTCTTTTTTCGCTCTGTACAGCATAAATTTTTAAAATAGAAATAAGTTTAGAAAGGGAAAAAATGTCTATAATTAAATTAATTTTTAAATATAACCAGCCATTATTCAAAACCTGGTGAAATTTCTTTAAATATCGTAAAATCACTTGATATTCCTTGATGTTCCATAAAATTCCTTAAAATTTCACAACCTATCGTTATAAACCTTAAAATGACTAAGAATTCTATGAAATCTTTATAAATTTCGCAAAATTAATTGGCATTTGTTAAAATTACTCAAAATCTCAACAAGTCTCATTATATCTCTTAAAATTACTCAACATTCCGTGAAATTCGGTTAAATTCTTTTAAATTCTTGAAATTTCAATATAATCTCACAAAATCCTTTAAAATTTCTGAAAATAAATGTGTTTAAAATTACTTAATATCTCATAGATATTTTATAAACAAAAATTATAAAAAGATTGTAACATATTTATAGTGATTTTAAGGAATTTCAAGAATTAAAAAGACTAACGGATTCTAAAAAGAGTTGAAAATAGGTATTGAATGGTTTTTTCAGATATTTAAAAAATGAAAATTGTAAAAGGATTGTGACAGATTCATAGTGATTTCAAGGAATTTCAATGATTAAAAGATCTAGAGGATTCTAAAAATAGCGGAAAATAGTTATCAAAAGGTTTTTTCAGAAATTGCATAAGATTTCAAAGCACTATAACTGTTTTTAACTAATTTGAAGGAATTTAAAGAGATTTTAAGCAAGTTGAAGAGAATTCGAAAATATTCGTAAAATTTTCAGGATATTCAAGAGATTTTTAGGATTTTTAAGATATCCTGAAATTTTAAAAGTTTTTTAAATTAAATTTTTAAATTAAAAAATTTTATAAATTACTTATTATCTCATAAAATAGCTTAAAGTCACTTAAAATTACTTAGAATTTCCCAAAATATCATCAAATCCCATAACATTACTTAAAATCCCATGAAATCTTATGAAATCCCTTGAAATTCTTGAAAATGCAATGAAATCTCGTAAATTCCTGAAGTCGTTAAAATAACTTAATATCCCATGAAATATCGTAAAATCTTTGAAAAATACTTAAAATTTCATTCAATTTCGTAAAACCTTTTAAAATTCCATAAATTTCCACAACCTATTGTTGTGACCCTTAAATGACTTAAAATCCTATGAAAGCTTATGAAATTCCTTTAAATTTCGCTAAATTCTTTAAAATTCTTGAAAATCCAATATACTCTCACCAAATCCTTTACTGGAAATAAATATCCTTAAAAGTGACTTAATATCTCATAAAATATCTTAAAGTCGATTAAAAATACTTAGAATCTCCAAAAATATCATCAAATTCCATAAAATATGTTAATCTCCCATTAAATCTTATGAAATCCTTTGAAATTCCTGAAATGCAATGAAATCTCGTAAATGCCTTAAAATCCCTGCCTAAAAGTCATTAAAATAACTTAATATCCTATGAAATATCGTTAAATCTCTGAAAATTATTTAAAATTTCATATTGATATATTAAAAACTAATATAAAAAGTGCATGAAAAGTTTACTATATAAGAAGTAGTCTATTTAATTTTTCAAATAATATTCACTAACCTTAGGTATATATTTTGAAATATTTTTTTGCTTCTTCACTAATATGTAATTTACTTTTCACATTAAAATAATTATTTGTATCACTTTAAATTATTTTTTTTATCTTTATATAACCTTTTTATTATTAATTGTTTTGACAACAAAAATAATCTGAAGATAGTTTTCAAATTCTGTATATTCACAAAATTCGCGCAGTTTTTAAACCAATCAGGTTTTCGACAACAGTGTTCGATATATTGGTACCATTTCTTTTTTAAGAAAGGACGACAGGACACTTCCAAAAATGTCATCGTGAAGAATTTTTCAGAAGTATCTTACATATTATTTGATGCGTAAAATGAAAAGCATGAAAGAAATATAGAGCCATTTTATGCAATATCCTTGAGAGCATTGAGTCGATATTGTGACGACACAAATTATCGAACAATCCAAATATTTTTTTTAACCAAATATTTATTTGGGTAAATATCAATGAAAAATAGGATTATTTTAATTCTTTATATTTTTTAGTTTTTTTCTTCAGAATAAATGCTGTATTCTTCCTTCAATTTATTAAAGTCGTTGTATTATTTCTTCTTTTTTACAGATATTATGAGTTCCATGAGAAAGAAAGCTGAGAGTTATAAACTCTATTCTTGTACGCACCTCTCGAGAGCTAAAATTAATATAAAAGTTGAAAAAAATCATCCAGGCCAACAAAAGTTTGTAAAATACATCAGCAAACCTAATCCTTCGCTGACAATTAATTCAGCAGGTGGTAATCATACGACTGTATTTTTGCCATCCTCAAGAAGTTTACTGAAAGCAAACCACGAATCAGAAAATGAATCCACTGCTGGGATTCCTTATGCAGACTCATTTGAATATCGCACATTTCAGGACGATACACCTCAAATGGAAATGGAATTTGATGATTTTGATCCGATCACTGAGGCACATCAGAGTCGCTACAAACCAAATATACTTAAGACTAAGAGTACAAAAGTACATAGTAATGAAATGAAAAATTCTATGACTAACAGTAAGGAGGGTTTAGTTAAAGAAAAAATTAGTCGTAAAAGAAAACAGACTTATAATTTGTCTAATATAGACCAAGATGATGTGATATTACATGCAACTAAGAAAGTAAAACACAACAGTGAAGAAAAGCATTCTAAAGTTGTTGAGAAATTAAAAAAGAAGGGCGAGACAAATATTAATCAAGAAAAAAGATTAAACGGGATTCAAATAATAGAAAAGAAAAACTCATGTGCTAGAGTTTGTCCATATATGTCCCTCGAATCTCTAATTGGTAACGAAGATTATGAAGAAAATTTAAAGGAATCTCTATTAGAAATAGAACATCGGCAAGAAATTCCTGCAGAATATACGACAATAAATGAAATCTTTGGAGAAACATGTTCAGAATATCCAACTGGAAATGAATACTTTGGAGAATCGTCTATAGATAGACAATTTAATAATATGTTCATCCCAATAAACTCCGAATTCTTCGTTCCTGACTACTTAGATTATTTGTACTCAACTGATTCCATCTCAGATTCTGACGAAGTGCACAAGCTTATCAGTCCGTCGTTGTGCATAGATTTATTTGATATGTGTGATATTAATTCTATGTACGACGAAAATGATAACGATATAAAGTCACCTACTTCATATCTAATGGAGTTGAATGGAAATTGCAGAAAATTCATGTCGAATAATAGGATTAATACCAATAGTATTAGTTTTCAAAATAATTTGGAACTTAAGGAATCAAACAGTATTAAAAGTACAAATAAGTTAAATTCAGATTATATTCCATACTTTGGTGCCAAAGACTCTTTAATAGGTGGTTGTGGACCAATCGATTTCTTTCCGGACATTAAGAAAAACCAGAGTTGTCAGTCGAACTGTCAAGATGTAAATTCCGGTTCAAATAAGAACGAAATCCAAAATCCCCATGTGATAGTAGAATTAAACAAATTTTTCCTAAGTTGTGCACAGGTAGAGTGTTATGATGAAAATGGCACAGGGACAAATTGTGGTCTTCATAAGTATGTAAATGACCAAGTATTTGTTTCACCAAAGAGTTTAATGACAATAGAGGAAAAAAAAGAAGATATTATAGATGACCAAGATGACCACGAAAATGAGAAACCGAAACAGCACGCAGTGCAAAAGAAAACAAATCAACACCAAATTAATATTGAAAGGTAAACATACTGCTTTTGTTTAATGTGTTAAGCATATAGCTTGTTAATCTGTATATTATAGGAATTGGATAATGATTTTAATTTTATTTACAGGTATAAGTGCCCAGATTGCAACATTGTATTTGGGAAGAAAAGGACTCTTACCCTTCATCGAAATAAAGCTCACTCAGGTAATATAATAATAATTCAAAAGGCTATCATTTTTTTTTTTTTAAATTGTTTGGTTTGGGTGAAATTGAAACAAGAACTGTAAATGTTTCATCTCTTTTGTTACTGTAGGGTGAATTCTAATACAATAAGTGTAAATTAATTCTCAGCATATTGTGCAATCAATAAGATTTAACCCTTTGAGGCACTTCACTTATTTTAGTATAAAATTATTTAATTTTAGACTCTTAGGTACCTATAAAAAGTAGAAAAAAAAGAAAGTTGTACAATTGTTAATACATAATTAGTTATAAACAATTAAATTTGAAAAAACTGACTTTTTTTTTTGAATAAATTCGGCTGTGCTCAAACTACACGTTTGAAAATTGTTCACAATTTTTTCCAATTAGTATATACATAGAACTAAAACATGTTTTTCGCAGAATTTTCGGCAGACTAGTTTTTCTGAAAAAAATTTTTGAATAAGTTGAAAATTGCGATTTTGAATTTTGCATTTCTGACATCAGAATTGTAATCAGCGACCCCAAAAACCTATATACAACCATTAATATCCGAATTTCACCAAAGAGAAAAATGTGCCCCTCAAAGGGTTAATTAATTAAATTTTAATTTAATTTAATTAAAAATTTTTTTTAATTTATTCAATTAGTCGCTCTGCGCGAGATTAATTTCTCGTTTGTGCACACCTTTTGCCAGTAGAAAAAATAATTGAGAAGTTTTAATTCTTGAAATATAAAATATTGTAATTCTTTATATAATTTCAGGAATCTCCATAAGTTTCATAAAATTGATTAAAATGCCTTTATTATCCTTCAAAAATTGGTGAAGTTTCTTTAAATTTTGTAAATTCACTTTATATTTCTTAAAATTACTCAAAGTCCCATGAAATCTGATTAAATCTCTTAAGGGGGTAGTACCAAAGAACATTTTTGAAAAATTGATTTTCTAAAAAGTGCAAATTCTTATAATAAATACATGTAGAATTGTTGGATTAATCGTTATTTTGGTCATAAATATCGAGAACAGATCGACAAACGCAAAACAACGTAAGCATCTCGAACGCGCCGAACGTGCATTTGGTGCGCGTTTGAAGCAAATGACCTTGAAAATTGAACTCAAGGTCAAAATTGATGGTACAGTTAAATGGCCCTCTCGATCCTGGTCAACTTTTGCCTAAACCATTCTTTCGTAAATAAAGTATTTTAGAAGATACATATAGATTAAAATGGATCACCCTGTATTTTAGATCAAAAACTAAACGCATTTTTCTCGAAACAACGTTTTTCCACCTGGCGTGCATGATTCCGAAAAAACTATTGAACCGATCGGGCTGACATTTGGATATGTTATTCTAAACATGTGTCGCTATCGCATGAACCAGAATAATAATTATTGATTAATATTTAACCTTTTTTTTTTAAACAATTTATGGTTAAAAAAAAGGTGAAAAATCTTCAAATCAGCCATTTTGTATTTATTTTTTTTCGGATTTCAATTATTCTGGTTGATGCGATAGCGACACATGTGTAGAACAACATATCCAAATTTCAGCCCGATCGGTCCAGTAGTTTTCTCTGAATCATGCACGCCAGTTTTTAAAATGGATAACTTCCGGCAGCCATACCAGCCAGATTTATTATTAAAAAGAAAAAAAAAATGTTGTTATAGTGTTTTCTATCTATAATCATGTGCGAAAAGTTAGGATTTGTAATATAAATTTTAATCTGATAAAAAAATTCTTTAAAAAAAAGTGAAAACTTTGGTACTAACCCCTTAAAATTCCTGAAAATCCACTGAAATTTTGTAAAATCCCTTGAATTCCTTAAAAGTCCCTAAAATTATTAAAATATTGTAAAATCTCTTAAAATCATTTAAAGTCATTTAAAATCCCATGAACTGTCATGAAATCTTATAAAATACCTTTAAAGTCCTCAAAATAAGTTAATATCCCATTAAATATTTTACAAGTATTTAAAATTCCATGAAATTCCGTAAAATCCCTTGAGTCCCTTAAAAGTCTTTAAAATTCCTTAAACCCCATACAATACATATTTTAAAAAGCCTGTAATATCCCTCAAAATCTGTTGAAATTCCTTTAAATTTCGCAAAATCAATTGTTATTTCTTAAAATTACTTAAAATTATTCAAAATTCCATAAAATTTCGCTAAATTCTTTAAAATTCTTGAAAATCCAATATACTCCCACCATATCCTTTACTGGAAATAAATATCCTTAAGAGCATGTAATACTTTACCATAAGAGCAATTTAGTTTACCAAATTATACATTCATAATAATAAATATTTTTAGCTAATAAGAGTCAACAAACCTTCGTGTACATGAGAGGAAGATTTAGTGACTCTTATTCGCTAAAAATATTTATTATTATGAATGTATAATTGGGTAAACTAAATTGCTCTTATGGTAAAGTATCACATGCCCTTAAAATGACTTAATATCTCATAAAATATCTCAAAGTCGATTAAAATTACTTAAAATCTCCAAAAATATCATCAAATTCCATAAAATATGTTAATCTCCCATGAAATCTTATGAAATCCTTTGAAATTCCTGAAATGCAATGAAATCTCGTAAATGCCTTAAAATCCCTTAAGTCATTAAAATAACTTAATATCCTATGAAATATCGTTAAATCTCTTAAAATGCCTTAAAATCTAATGAAATTTCGTAAAATGTCTAAAAATCTCTTAAAAATTTCCCAAATTATATACTTAAAATTTTACAAAATATATAGTCAAATCCCTTAAAATTACTTTATGATTCCATAAAATCGCATAATTTTAATAGTAAATGATATGTAAATATACGAATACGTATACACATATATATATGTATATATATATATATATTTACTATTAAAATTATGCGATTTTATGGAATCATAAAGTAATTTTAAGGGATTTGACTATATATTT
>UCOK01006600.1:0-26847 GCA_900474325.1 Synergus umbraculus | reverse complement strand
GTTCCGCAAAGTCTCTTTCAGAGTTTGAAATTTTATATTGTGGAAGGACCGCGTACAGAAGGTTTTTTTCATCTAGTGACGGTGTTGTGTCTATAAAATAGTGAAAAGTGGAGTGACTTTGAAAATCGTCATCTCTTCCCGCGATTTGTCTGCTCGCGGTGTGCATTTCTCCGTTTCAGAAAATGACTATTTGTAGTCAAAATATTCATTTTCTCAAGAAAAACGCGATGCATTTTTTATAAGATGCACTCTAGGATTTCGTCAGACCCGAAATATTTGGTGAGTTTCTTTTATTTATCCCGAAATCTACTCTTTAAATTAAATACGGGGGCAGGGCCGTCTTTATTATTGGGGGCACTCAAAAAATTTTCTAAGTCCCCATTATCCAACGCCCTTAATGATTTGAATATTTCGCGCGATTCTTATATACGTAGATCTTGAGGTTCAGTTTTTTCAGGAGCAAAATATTTCAAATTTGATATTAATATAAATAATAAATACTATTATATATAATAATTAGTGTTAATATTATAATTGTATTATATTATGATATAATTTATACCATCGATTCGCATTTGAAAGAAATTTAAGAAATTGAAAATTTTGTTGATTTTAATGTTCCGTGCGATTCTTATATATATATTATATAATTAGATTGTATACAAGCGGGGCTTAACCCCCCTGCGCGCGTCATATGGGATCCTATTTAGTCTTATGGGGTTGTATGGTAGTCTTATAGTAGTCTCTTTGGTCCTATGGGGTTGAGACCCTAACTTAACCTAACCTAATCTTTTGAGACTTTCAGGGACTTCTTATTTGGGTTTTATGGGGTGTTATAGGTAATCTTTTGGGGTCTTATGGAATTTTTATCTTTTTAGGGCTTTATGTGGTTTCATTTTGGTCATATGATGGTCTTATGGGGTTCTAATGAGATTCTTGATACAGCGGCAGCGGTGAAATTAAGAGGGGTCACTTGATCAATTGGGTCAAAAGGGGCGTGGTTTCTTCATGGTCACGTGATCACGGGGGTCAAAAGGGGCGTGTCGCTATGGGGTCATATGATCGGTTGCCATGGAGGTGGACCTAACCTAACTCTAAACTAACCCCATACCTTACCTAAACTAACAACCCAATCCAACCAATGATTCAAAAGGGGCATGGTTTCACCAGGGTCACGTGATCATGGGAGTCTAAAGGGGCGTGTCGTTATGGGGTCACATGATCGGTTGCCATGGAGAAGGACCTAATCTAACCCTTGCCTAACCTAAACTAACCCTTGCCTAATCTAACTTAACCTTAAACCTTACCTAATCTAACCTAACCCTAAATTTTACCTAAACCCCATTAGGATCCCTTCATGAGGTCACGTGGTTGAGATGGGGTCACGTGATATGTATGGGTGACGTGATCGAGAGGGGTGACGTGATCTATATGGGTCACGTGACCTTCTCGATCACATCATTGAGAGGAGTCTCGTCATAACCTCATGAGGGGTTCCGTTTCCTCTTCGGATCACGTGACCTCATGAGGGGTCCCGTTTCCTCTTGAGGGTCCCGCTTGCTCTTGGGGGGTCACGTGACCTCATGAGGGGTCCTGTTTTCTCTTTGCGATCACGTGATCCCCAAAAGGAAACGGGACCCCTCTCTCAATTCCTGACACAGCGGCGGCGGCGGCGGCGAGATCTTTTTATAATATAGATAGATAGATAAGTATAATATAATATGCAAATGAATAAATTATGTAATTGACTGTATGGTAATATATGTATTTATATATAATATTATATTAATATTAATTATCTTTAAATAATTGTGCTGGGGTTTTAGATCTGGAACGTTAAAATCATTTATTTCTAAACCGAAAGACTTGGAGCTATTTTAATTTTGTTGGTCTACATATTAGGTAAATTCAACTGAATAATAAGCGAGTGGGTTGAAGTTTTAGACGAACGTTGTTTTTAATCTTTTTTACATTTATTAGATTAAGAATATAAAAAAAAGTTCTCAAAACCATTTTATTTTTTTACTAGCAAAAATTTAATTTATTTTAAAAGATTTCAAGTGAATTTAACGAATTTCAAAGATTTTCATAGAGACTTGAAGTGATTTTAGGGAATTTTAAGATATTTTAAAGTATTTCATATTGTTTTAAGTAACTTTAAAGGATTTTTAAGAGTTAAAATGAGTTTAAGAATTTAAACAATTTTTTTTAATATTTCAAGGGATTTTTAAAAGAGTATGAAAGAGATATGAAAAGGTATTCAACAGATTTCTATAGATTTCATAAGATTTCAAGACATTTCAAGTGATTTTATTAAATTACAAGTAACTTTGAATATTTCTAACGATTTCAAGACATTTATTAGAATGACATAGAAGGATTTTAAGTGAATTTATGGGATTTCAAAATTTAACAAGATTTAAATCTTGTTTGTTCTTTTGTAAATCCTTAGAATTAAATGTAAAGAGTTTTTGAAATTCTTTAAAGTCTCTTTAAGATTCCTTTAAACTCCATACTTTAAAATTATTTTAAATGTCTTGAAAATGTTAAAAATATGCCAAAGTTCCTTTTAATTCATTAAAATCACTTAAAATGTCTTCAAATTTTATGAAATCTGTAGAAATCTCTCAAACATCTTATAAATAATAGTATTTCTTATTTATATTAATATCGTATTTCAAATATTTTACTCCTAAAAAACAGAACTTCAAAATCTACGTATATAAGAATCGCATGAAATATTCAAATCATTAAAATAACCAATTTCTTGAATTTCTTTCATTTTGCAGATCCAAATAGAAATAAAAGACTGTTATAATCTATTCTATTATAATATAATTATAATATTAACATTAATAATATATATAATAGTATTAATATTAATATTCCACATCTGAAAAAACTTAACCTCAAAATCGACGCATGGAAATATTAAAATCGACAATTTCTTGATTTTATGTCAAATGTAAATCAAGAAGATATAAATAGATAGCCCGTCTGAAGTTTTCCGACCGGCAATCGTACACCTTCGAGTTTTAAAATTCAGAAGAGGAGAAGTTGGTGCGCGCGCAATCACTCCTACTTTTATATGAGTACGTCTCGTTTCCAATATGGGACCGGTCGAACTTCGAAGTAGTTCGCGGTACGATCCGCCAAGAGGGCGCCCTTATCAGTCCCTTCTTCTCACATTCTCTTTTTCAATAGGATTAGCAATCTCCCAACTCATCTCTGACGTTTTCGTGGTCTGATAGGCAAATCGCAAGAAGACTTGCGGAAAGAGTCCGTGGAAGTTCTGGGAAAATTTGTTTGATTAAATTCGCGGTATTAGAGCACAGCAGCTAATAACCCAACTAACTTTTGGCATTCTTGCAAGTGAGCATTGCTTATTTTTCGAGGGTTTACATCGTCCGATCAATGGAAGCATCCATAAATATATTCCAAGAAAAATACTCGCTATTAAGGCCATGTATTATTTTATCCATCTCTACCTTATCGACATTTTTATTTTCGTTCAAACCAAAATTTAATTCCCGTAACATAACTTTTTTTTAAAACAATATATCATCTTCAAACTTTGGGACATGAAACAGAAGATGATAAATTACGTCTGTCTGCTTCGTTTCGTGCGAAATTTGAAAAAAAGTTTAATTCAAGAAAATGAAAACTGAGAGCATTTTTCTTTGCAGTCTTACGATCAAAAGAAGCAAAAGATCACACTCACTATTTGTAAAACACAAGTAGAACCACTTAGGGACGTTTGTCTGGTTCATATGTATAATTTTTGAAAAGCTTTTGCACAAATTATATGTGCAAGAATTTATCGCAGGTTTCTAAGGCTGGCGTCCCATGATTGCGTTTTGCGTTGCGTCATAATGAGAGAAAAAAAGACAGAATTACACTTTTGTCTTTTTCTTTCTCACTATAACGCAACGTAAAACACAATCATGGGACGCCAGCCTAAGGTTAGAACACATTATTGAGAAGGATTGCGCTGAATGCGGACAAGCGCAGAAGCTCGACAAAGAGAAAATGAAGTACTTCGTCGGTAAGGTAGGGCTCGGATATCATAATACACGGCCTTAAGGGTATTTAATACTTTACCATAAGAGAAATTTAGTTTTCGCATTTTTACATTCGCAATAATAAGTCTTTTTCACTAAAACTAAGCTATTTCCATTTACACTCATTCTTCTATCGAGGGCTACTCTCCGGGGTAGACGGCCTAACAATGAACCCAATTAAAATGCGAAGAGCGAGCACTATTACGACACCATTCAGGACCGCATATATGTGGACTCTGAACCCGTGCTCAAGATTCGTTCATGTTTATACTACGCAGCCTACGTAGTACGGCACTGACTTCTAAGTCACTTCGAGCGCCGGCACTTCAGTGTAGGCTTTCAAGGGACGCACGGGAGGGACGCAGAATCAGCCAAGCGTGAAAACGGCCCTCGATGGGACTGCCCTCGATCGAAAGATGAGTTTACCTCCGTCTGTATTAAGTTTATTATTGCGAACGTAAAGTTGCGGAAACTAAATTACTCTTATGGTACAGTATCACAAGTACTGTGAGAAAAAATTTTTACTCGCGCTCCCTGTGTAAGGATTTGTAAGATTTTTCATACCCCCTTCCTTTCCCTTAAAAGCCTTACATAACTAATGGAAATTCTGTTATTTGTTATAGGTATCGATGAAAAACACCAAGAGAAAAAATATCAAGATGTTTCGGCAGCTAAAATCGTATCTCATAAAACTGCTTTAGTACCTCAGATGTCAAATTTACCATCTAGCGGTACTTTTTTAAATGCAATGCAGAAGTTGAAGAATGAAAAAAATACAAGCACTGTTTCGAATATCACTAGTCTAAGCAACAGTTTGCAATTGATCGGCGAAGCGTACATTTCGGATGATTCACAAGAATCAGAAGAAGACTTGAGTGAACATTATCAACAGAGCTTGCGATTAGATTCTGGAGAAATTAATAAATCTATGAACGTTACTGACAAGGTTTCTTCGATTAATAATCGAGATGAGAGTATTGAGGAAGTTATTAGGAGCACTGAAAAACATCTCTCAACTGAAAATACTGAAAAGATTAGTGAATTAAGAGAAAAATATGAAAATTTAGAAGCTGACACTAATCCAGCAACTGAAATTGCTTCTGATTTTGAAGATCAAGAGATTAAGGTCAACATAGAAAGTGTTGGCTCATTAGATTCAAATATTGTTTGTGCAGAGGAACAGAAGGAGGATTTAAAAAATATCGAAGACTTGACAGAAGAGAAATTTGAGATTGAAGAATCCACTGAAGTATGTAACGATAAAATTAACGCAGGAGATCTTAGGGATGAAACTTCTTTAAAAGACAGTGAAGGAAGTAGCTTAAAAGAAACTGAAAAAAATACCCTGAAAGAAAGTGAAGAAAATACCTTGAAAGAAAATGAAGAAAACTCCTTGAAAGAAAGTGAAGAATATACCCTGAAAGAAAGTGAAGAAAACACCTTGAAAATAAATGAAGAAAATACTTTAAAAGATAGTGGAGAAACTGTCTTAAAAGAAATTAAAGAAATTACTTTAAAAGCTAGTGAAGGAAACACCTTGAAAGAAAATGAAGAAAGTACCTTAAAAGATAGTGAAGAAACTGTCTTAAAAGAAATTAAAGAAAATACTTTAAAAGTTAGTGAAGAAAATATCTTAATAGAATGTAAAGAAAATACCTTAAAAGAAAGTGAAGAACATATAATTGATGAAATAACGGAAAGCTTTCAAGAGGATTTTGATGTTGATCAATCGAAGTCCACAGAATCTCTGATAAATTTCGAAAAGGATTTATTTTCGAGCGTTAAAGAAGAAGTTTTTTGTACAAATGAGAATCCTTTAGTTAGTTTGGATGGGGAAAGAGAATCAGATGAAAAAATTTTGAATGAAGTTTCTTCAGTTTTTTCAGAAGTTATTAAACTTCAGAAAGCTTCAGAATTTTTACCCTCAGTACTCTCGAAAGATTCTCCCAGAGAAGATCTTGTTTCGAAGCTGGCAGATTCTGCAAACATTTCACAAGGCGAAGAAAAAGTTGATACGAAAATTTTAAAAAGTCCTGAAACTTTGGAGAATTTTGAGAGTTCGGCGTCTAAACTTCAATTAGAAATTGAAGCAGTGTCTTCCATTCCAGAAAAGTCGACTGAAGAAGTAATTAAAGAATGTGCAGAGATTACAGATCAGAAATTGTTACAAGAGAAATGCAAAGTCAGTCTAAACCTCAGAAATGAAGGAAAAAAAAAGGATGAAAATATTTTAGACGGAACAGATGGTTCGGTTGAAATTGAGTCGGTGAAGAGTGTGGGAAATATTCCGGAAGCTTTTACTGACATTTTAGAAACAATACAGAGAGAAGATGTTGTTGAGAGTGATCAAAGTGAAGATAAGGAAATGACAACCATCTTGGAATCTTCAGTAGAAAAGGAAGAAAAAGAGGATGAACAAGAACCAAAAATATCAGAAGCTGTATCTCAAAAGTCAGAAGAAGTCTTCGATAAAGTTCTTATCGAATCTGATCCGGTCAAAAGTATTGATTCATTTCATTTAAATTTCGATTTGACACCTGGCAATGAAACTGTACCAGTTATTACAGAATTTCTTGAAGCAACATCAGAAATCCAATCTTTCGAAGAAATTTCGGAAACAAAGGTCTTAGAAAATGACAAACTAAAATTGCCAGCAGATCTTTTATTTGAAAATAACATAGAATCTGTGGATAAAGACTCTCCTCTTAATTCCGAAATTCAAAATTCAAATTCCGAAATATCTGAATTAGAATCTGCTGTTAAATTTTTACAAGAATCCGAAGAACAGAACACTGAGCTTGAGGTGTCGCCAAAAATAGTAGAAAGTGCTGCTAACGAATCGGAAGAAATTTTTCCATCGCAGGGAGAGATTTGTGAAAATTCTGATGTCCAAGATATTGAATTAAGAGACGATCCTATCGCGATTTCTGAGGCTGAAATCATCTCCGAAGCTGCAAAGTTGGAAAGCGAGCGCCAAGCTATAGAGACGGAAAAAAATTCGGAGAATCTATGTTTGTTAACTGTTGCGAAAGTCGAGCCCAAAGTTTCCGAATCTCCTCTTCCTGAAGACCTTTTTTCACCTAAATTGAAGGAACGACCATTAGTCTCTAAAGTATCAGTTTTAGAAGAGAGGTTGAAGGAACCACCAAAAATAGTCATTCCTAATGCAGATATAGTACGAGTAAGTGATACCTTCTCGAAAACCAGTTTGCTAATACAAAAAGATGCAAGACAATCTCCTAAAGGCTCTGAGAAAAATGAGACTCCGAGAAAAGATTCAGAAAAATCAGATTCCGAGAATGTCGGTTCACCGAGGATCATTTTAAAAATAGCCAAATCTGCAATAACGGATTGCGGAGAACCCAAATCGCCGAAAAGTCCGAAAATACGTTCTGCCACGAACTCTCCAAATCCTGATGACAGTCCAGGACAAAAGTTAGGAAAAATAAAGTTGAAGTTATCGAAAGGTGGTCATCCTTCAATAATATCGAATGAAAATTTGGAGGAAATACAATGGCATTCAGAAAACACATCTTCGTTGTCTCCGATTGGCATGAAAATTAAATTGTCCAAGTCTGGTGAAGCATCGGTAATACAAGAAAAATTTGAGGAATTGGAAGTGAAAGAGGTTCAGCAAAAATCTGAGGATAAGAAAGCAGAAACTTCGATCATGAAGATTAAGTTATCAAAGACTGGAGATGCGTCGATAATTCAAGATTGTGTGAAGAGAACCGAGTCCCCACTTGGAATGAAGATTAAATTATCGAAAACTGGCGACGCCTCAATCGTCGGTAAAGGCGGGGCGTCAAATCTTTCAATGGATATCGCGGAGGAAGATCTGGAGCTTAATATTCCTAAACGAACAGAATCGCCGCTTGGTATGAAATTCAAGTTATCTAAAACTGGAGACGCGTCGATTATATATCAAGATTTTTCCGATGAAGTGAAGCAAAAGTCCGAAGTTAATTCAGTAGAGATTACGAAACATGATCCAGCTATTGGGATGAAAATCAAAGTTTCAACAGGTGAAGCGATGATTTTGCAATCTAAATCTACTGAGTCGCATGCTCAATCTGAAGAATTAGATTACGAGGCACTTAAAATTAAAGAAAATCAGTTGGAATCCTCAAGAAAGGTTGAGTCACCACTAGGAATGAAAATCAAATTATCCAAGTCTGGTGACGCTTCAATAGTACAAACGGAAATTCCTACAGATACTGAAGGGAAATCAGAAGAGGACCTAAAATCTTTTGAAGTTTCACGAACTAAATATTTGCGAGTGAAAGATTCGCCAACAGAAACAGAGAGAAAAATTAAAAGGGCAGAGGAACCCGCATTGGAAATGAAGATTAAACTCTCGAAAACTGGACATCCAACAATTGTAGCCTGTGAAAGTAAAGAAGCATTTGAATATCACGTTTCATCTCACAAATATAATACAGAAGCTGCAAATATTTTTACTTCGATTTCTAAATCTGGTCCTTCGGTGTTGCAAAATAAGTCCGAATTAACGATTGAACCATTGCACCAGACTCAGAGAGAGGCTTCTCAAATGTCTCAACAAATATCTCAGAAACGAAAAGACTTTACGATATCCTCAATTGAATCTAAAAAACATAAGTTCGAGTCGAAAATGTCGCAAATTTTGCCGGAAGTCACGATTCAACCTGTTGCAACGAAGGAACAGAAGCATACCCTATTTGAGGCCAAAAGCAATATTAGTCGTGAGCAAATGCATGTTATAAGTCAGGAAATCAGTATTACGCAAGTAAAGCATAAGGCGAGTTTAGAATCTGGATCTAGAACCACTTCATCTGATGAGAAGCTCCGCAGCTCATTGAGTAAAGTTACACACGCATCACCTGCGAGTTCAGATTGTGAAATTATTGAACATCGACCGGAATTGGTTATTGTAAATGAAAATTCAAATTCTAGTCAAGATGTGGTTATAATAGAAGAGGTAGCACCAGTTCGATTACCCGAAGTAAAGGTACCAAAAAAAAGAGGTCGACCTCGACGAAACGATACCAGTTCAAGATTTGTTGAACCTGTTCAAATGATTTTACCTCGAGATCCACTTGCCCTCGACGAAGGTTCTGCTCAACATGAGCCAAAAGAGAATGAGAGACCTAGAAGAACTTGTAGAAGCCAGAAGAGTTATGCGCCACCTAAAAGAGGACGTGGAGGAAGAGGTTGGTGACATTTTTCTTGAATTTATTTTAATTATTTGTGAGGAAGATACTTAAAATTATTTGACCTAATTTATGACAAAAAATTTGTTAAAACAGTTTGATGTCAAAGATTTCGATGGAGTGCAATGTTCAAGGTCATATGACACTTTACTATCATAGCAATTTAGTTTCACCAACTTTATGTTTGCAACAATAAATATTTTTCATTAAAAATAGACCATTTACCCCCGTTTCGTAAAGGGGGAGCTAAATGACCTAGTTTTAATAAAAAATATTTATTATTGCGCAATAATATTTATTACCTAGCTGTCATGTTGTATCAGCTTTTGTACTCATTCAATGAGCACTTTGCTTCCTGTAAGCAAATATAATTTTCTTCCTCATAGAGGAAGCATTAAGTATTCTTTACATCAGCATTAAATTTTGATTACTTGAAAAGTTATATTCAGAAAATTAATTTTCGAAAATTACAATAAAGCATAACTTTCTTATTTTTTTCTAAAATGCATTAATCTATTAGGTGAATTGATTCGTCTTGACACAAAGAATCTTCACTTTCTTTACATCAGCTTTAAATTTTAATTATTTCAGAAATTATAGTCGAAAAATTACTTTTTTAAAAATACAATTAACCATAACTTTCTTATTTCTCAATTAAATCCATTCATCATACAGGTCAATCGATTCGTCTCGACATAAAGAATATTCATTTTCCTTACGTCAACTGAAAATCTTGATTATTTGACAACTTAGAGCGAAACATTAACTTTCAAAATTATAAATAAACATAACTTCCTTATTTTTTTAATGAAATGCATTAATCATATAGGTCAATCGATTCGTCTCGATGAATGGAATCTTAATTTTCCTTACATCAGCTTTAAATTTTCAATATTTGAGAAGTTATAGTGGAAAAATGAATTTTACGAAAATTATAAAAGTATATAAAACTTGTAAAATTAAATATTTTGTTAAACCCTTATAAGAAATTCAACTAGGTATATAGTGGAATAACTATGCAAAATTTCATCAATTTATCTCTACGCATTTTTTCAGATCATCATATTATATATATTGCCCTTGAAATATGTTCAAGAAAACCTTTTTTAAGAAACTGGATTTTGTCACCACTACAAAGCTTCCTCTATGAGGAAGCAAAAATAGTTATTAGTTGACGAAACTAAATTTGCTCCTATGGTCATTACCATACGCCTGTAAAAGCATGTATTTACTTATCATAATAGGAAATTTAAATTCACCAACTTTAAGTTAACAACAAGACCGATCGCGCGCCTGCGCGCGCGTTTTTCGTATTTGCAATATGTTACGTCATTAAGCTTACTGCTCACTTCATGCGTAACCAGTGGTTACGTTGACGTCAGAAATTAAAGTAACGCTATGATGTTAGCTGAACTGCATGTTTTTTTGATAAGTTATATTAAATAAAAATAAACAATAATAAATATTTTTTTTTAACTAAAAAATCCATCTTCAGCTCTTTCTATATGAATTTATGATGAATTACAAAGATTTTAACATTAGTTCAAAAACATTTTTAATGAATTTGAACATCTTGGTGAATTCCGATGAATTTCATAGAATCCCTAGTGAATACACAGAATTTATAAAATTTCAAAACATTCATAGTAAATTGCATAGGATTTAACGTTATTTCGAAAAAATTTCTGGTGAATTTCAACAAATTCTAATGAATTAAAAAGAATTCCTAGAAAATCTCGAGGGGATTTTCCAATTACGCGCCAAAATTTCGAGTTTATTTTTGAAAACTTCTTGCAGAGGAACTACACATGATTATTAAAAACTATTTTTTGCGTTTTATTGAAGCATCCTTCGACTTTCAAAATATTATTTTGAAAAAAAAAAATATTTTTCACACTCGCTACCTTGGAGCTTTCTTGACTGCGCCTCTACAAAAACATCACTGTCAAAATAAAAGTAAGACTTCGTTTAAAAGTATTTGGGGTACCTATCGGGTCATTTTTACATTCTCATCAGAGAAGGTATTAGATTTGTGTAAAATTTGACCCCCCCCCCAGTTTTTGTCAAATGTCCACGTTTTGGGACCCCTTGAACTGGAGAAACATGTTTTTACGAATGTGTCTGTTTGTCTGTATGTCTGTAGATTTTTAGTTTGGGAGCACGATAACTTTCGAAAGAACTGACCGATCAGATTTTCCTTTGATATACTCTTTTAGTGTCCTAAAATGAAGATCAAGTTCGTTGGCCAGCCATTTTGGATAAAAATTCAAAAAGTTAAATAAAATAAGATTTAAATAAAACATATAGGTACAAGCATCCTATAAGTCGAAAGCTTCACGAAGGGGACAAGCGCGCAACACGGAGCGCGAAGCGTGACGATCGAACCATATTCGACCCCTCACGCAAATTTTTTTCATGTTTTTTGAGCTAATAAATGTTGTAAAAATGAAAAAAAAACAACATTTTAAATAAAGCTTGTGTCCTGAACTAGCTACATGTCTGCTAAAAAATGAAAAAAAAATCACCTGATAATACAAATTCTTCTAGTCAAAGTCTTACTAATTCTTATCTGACACAGAGACGCGGTCAATGATATTCAAATTTGGAATCCTTTTAATATCTTTTGAAATTTTTTTCGTACAACGTGGAAAAATTTTCGTGCAAATAGTAGATATTTTTTGTAATCTAGGATAGATCTTCATAAACTACCGATAAAACTACAATCAATTACTCAAAATTTCCATAACATTCTGAAAAGGGACAAACTCTCCAATTCACTAAGTAGTCCTCTTAACATGAATTTTTATTCTCACAGGACGTGGGAAAAGAAAAATGGACTTAGTTGAAATGTCATCTTCAAAGAAAGCTAGGATTGATCAAGATTTAACTTCTGTCGAGGAATCAACAATGGCAGTCATTACGATAAACGAGTCACCTAAAAAGGCGGTGAAATGTGATGCTAGCCACAGCCTAAAACAGTCCTTAACGCAACGAAGAAGTTATAAAGCTGATAAACAATTATTAAGCGAAATAAAAAGGAGGAACCTTGAAATAAAATTGGAAGAAAATCTCAAAATGAAAAATCAAGATGATGAAATAAGTGAAATATGTGAAATTTCGACTTCGTTACGTATTGAAAATCTTTCTGCAAATTTATCTAATGATTGTAGAAAGAAAGGAATTATGACAATAATCGATAATGAAAAGTCTAGTATTGTTGACAGCAGAGATCTGGCAATGGTTACTGAACACCAAAACTGGTTAACTCCATCATCCAAAAGAGTGGCTGAAGTTTCTTCTCGAAGTGAATCTATTTCTACAGTTCAAGTTATTGATGAGGAAACAAGAATGAGCGCAGAATCCGGTTCGAGGTCACAAACTCCAGCAAGAAATATATCAGCACCAGGTATGTGGTTTTAATTAGTTTTGCTGGCATAAAACTAAAGAAAATTTTATAAACTCTTACAGATCTAATCCATAATCCCCCCCCCCCCCCCCCACACAAACATATATCGCCGCCGCTGTGTCAAAAATCCATAAGTCCTTCTTAAACCCCACGAATGATACGCCCTTCTTGACGCAAGTGTACGCAGACGCAATTAAGTTATCATCGCTGTTAACCTGCAAGCATGACTGTGCGTGTCGTTACTTATTATCTGATTTAATCATTCAATAACAATAATTGAAATGCCGAAAAATGAATTTGTTAATTAATTCTGTTTAAACAATTATCAATTATTATAGATTGATAGCAAATAGTCATTGGTAAATAACAAGCTGCTAATATATCATAAAATCGCAATTTTTTTCTTAAAAAATGCTTAAGATGATAAAAATTTGTTTATACAATTGTTGATTCTCATGTAGACTCTCTAAATGTTTAAAAATTAGTCATTTACTTTAATAACGTTAAATACACAAGTTTATACCTCTAAAAATAGCCAAACAGTGCATTTGTTACTTAAATTTGTTTAAACAATCATCAATTCTGTAACTTCAGCACGTGGGCATCATCAAAGGTGTAAAAAAACGAATCATGTAAAAAGTCCAAAAATGTGTATTTGAACGTAAAATTTTCAGCACTTTCCAAATCCGTGGTCAAATTTTAGATTCCGCTGTAATAAACACCTTTGAGCTTCACATGACCTTGATCCCGACGTGCTGGGATTCGGATTCAGGACACGAAAATACATGGAAATATGTGATTAACCTCATATGACTTCTCAAATGCTTGTCTATATGAGTCGAAAGCAAATTGGGTCTACCTGTCATTTGTTTCACCTCCAGATGACCTTCAAGAATCATGTAACAAAATTAAAAAATATGTATTTGAACGTAAAATTTTCCGCTCACTCCGAATCCGTGGTCATATTTTAGATTCCGCTGTAATAAACAACTTTGACCTTCACATGACCTTGATTCCGACGTACTGGGGTTACACAGACCCCGGATTTGGAATTAGCGTGCTCAGAAACGTATAGGGTATGAATTTCGCTGGGGGACTTTTTTTGTTCATTTTGTGGTCTTGTGTTATTTATTGTTTTTCATGAATTTAATTAAAAACGATTTTTATCTATAAATTATTCATATTTAGTGCGAATCAATTGGCAAATCACTGTCAATCCCCATTAATCCATTTTTAACTCACTTATTTGTTGATAACAAATTCAATACATTTTTAAGAATTGCTAATCTATTGGGCATCTTTCATGGATAGTTGCTTCATTGATTCTAAGTGATTTGGGACTGAATTCAAATATTTCTCTCCCGCACGGAGAGAAAAATCAAGGTTTGAAAGCATGAATCTTAATAGTTTCGGACCTTTTAATAGTTCCAAAGCAGGAATTTCATGAGTTTAAACCATGAATTCATCGTTTAAAAGTAATGAACCGATTCATGGATTTAAACGAGGGCATCTATGCTTCAGCCGCTTGAGCTTCGTGGTCCGAAACTGCAAAGTCCATGCTTTAAACGCTTAGAAGAGTACATTGTTCAAAACCAAACACTTCATGGTACCACGAGGTGTTTGGTTTTGTCACGTTTTAAACTGTGAAAATCTCTTGGGTTCCTCCTCCATTCTACGTGGCAAGGGATGGAATGGGGGCGTATTTACACTCGAACTACGAGCTATTTCGTGGTTCTGGTTTATACTACTCATGCTCCTAAAGTATGATGTTCATACTGCTAAACTATGAGTGCCGTGTGTTTCGACCATGCTTTAGAACTATGAATTCATGGTTTAACCCTTAAGTGGTAACATCATTTTCGGCACCTTCAATGGTATCGTCGGGCCACTCGTGTCTGGCGCTTTGAAAAGTTTTGTAAAGTGCTCTAAAAAGTTCCGCAAAATTCATGAAATCTCTTCAACTATCCTAGTATAATGATCAATCACTAGATTGTTGATTTGATCATTTGTTTAAACAATATAAACAAATAAAAACGTGAAAAATACAGCATTTTGTTTAAAAAATGATAACTTTGAACGTAATACATATATTTTTAATCAAACGGGAAATTAAAGCCTGAGAATGGTACTTAAAGAAAAAAAATATTGAGATTCTGTATGAATAAAAGGAATGCTTGTTTTGAAAGCATGAAAATCAAGTTTTTTTTAAAGTACGGAAAGAGGTACAATTTCCAATAAAATAGACATTATTTTATTACATTTTCATTAGAGAGAATATATTAGATTTGTGTAAAATTTGACCCCCCCAGTTTATGTCAAATGTCCACGTTTTGGGACCCGCTGAACTCGAAAAATATGTTTTTACGAATGTGTCTGTCTGTAGATTTTAGTTTATTAGCACGAGAACTTTCGAAAAAATTGACCAATTCGTTTGGCCTTTGGTATATTTGTTTATTGTCCTAAAATAAAGGTGGAGTTCGTTGGTCAACCATTTTGGATAAAAATTCAAAAAGTTGGAGCATTTTGAAAATTTTTGAAACCACTTTTTTTTAATTTACAAATTCTATGCACGGCTGGCCGTAGTACTCAAAAAGTCGAATAATTTTTCTTAATGACTTTTTTCGTTAAAAAAAATTGAGACATAACATTTTGAAAATCCAAAAAAATGAAAGATAACTTAAATTAGAAGCCAAATAACGCGAGATGCAGAGAAAATGATAAGAAGCGCGTGTGCCCTGAAGTCGATTCATGCATTGGTGTTCGAGCAATGAGTCCGCCCAGTTTAAAAAATGCCCTTTCGAGAAAAACGCGTTTAAAATTTTACATGCACACAAAGGAGAAATGGAAAGTGGTACCAAATTCCGAATGAAATGTTTATAAAGTTGGCCAAATTCTGTTACCATGGGTTTTTGGGGTCTCTCATTACGAATCCGGTGTCAAAAATTTCTTAAACAAAATGACGGATCCAACATGGCGGACGAGTATGCTAAATAAAAACTCCAAGGTGCTTCGGGAAAATTGAAAATTAAACATGTTAAAATTTTTTTTCGCTATATGACCAAGTGAGTATTGCTTTTGAGACTCTAAAGTACTGTTTAAGCTAAAAAAATAAATCGATTTTTTGAAAATCTTAGAGTGCTGTTACCCCTTAATGGCATCGTCGGGTTACTCATGCCTTTTCGGAATTTCGATTGGCTCCTACGAATGCTGCTTACGGATTATAGTAACGTCACTTAGGGAGCTTATAGCCTACTAGTGAACAATTTTTCAGAGTATAGTCTGGGCCTGCCACCCACCCTTCTCTCTAAGCTAGTAAGTGGAGAAGGTTTGGGCAAGGCATGAGTGACCCCACGTTACCACTTAAGAGTGAAATCTATGATTTTTTCAAGGTTTTGAACCGTGGGATATTTCCGTGGTGGAAAAGAGAATTTTTTCATTTTTTTTAAAAAAACAAAACAAAAACTGTGAATTCGAGCGGGTGTCCCTTTTAACTGTATTTATATTTTTTTCAGCACATTGCTCCCTCATTCTGATGAAGTTGCCAATTCATTTGCTTCCTCATTCCTTTTACTTTCTATTGCCTATCTTATTCAAACTCCGCCAGATTGTAGTTCTAGTGGACCTCTTTAAGGGCGTTGGATAATCGGGACTTGTAACTTTTTTCGAGTGCCCCCCATTTTCATCACGGCCCTGTCCTTTCAAACGCATGAGAAAAGATATGGCGAGTTTGAAACACACAACTTGAATGTTTTGTTATAGACACAACACAAACTGTAATAAAAAAAAACGCGTTGTAAAAAATTTTTGACGGAAATAAACTTTATTATTACGACGCGAATTTCACGACCCGATGAGCGAAAAGAGAGGAAAACACTTACAAAATTTTCATCAACTAGACCGAAATTTGCTAGTACAAACAATTACCGCTATCGCCTCGTGAGCGCGCTGCTGTCATCTTGCATCGTCTAGTTGACGAAAATTTTGTAAGTGTTTTCCTCTCTTTTCGCTCATCGAGTCGTGAAATTCGCGTCGTAATAATAAAATTTATTTACGTCAAAAATTTCTTTACAAGTTCCGATTATCCAACGCCCTTAAATTCTGTAAAGGAGGCGCACTTATTACAACGGGTTGTCAACATACAGGGGTCCGAATTTTCGATGATTTACCCCGACTGCTAACTGTCAATTATACACTAGTGTCACTTCCGTTTCTATGTTCTATTTCCTTTTCTACATTCAATTTGCCCAATGCTTTTTTTCTTATTTCGATACTTTTTATTATATAATAATTATATATTATTATATATTATATAATATTATTTCAAAACCGTCCTAGAAGAGTTAAATTGGATAACTGTATTAGGAGTTACTTACAGTAATCGTCATGTTTGCCTTAAAATTTGTCACTGAGATTTTACGTTAAGCGCGTACAAAAATCTAGTTAAAAATGTTAAGGTATACATGACTAACACTATAAAATTGAAAGTTAGAGGTCGGGATAAATCATCAGAAACTTGAGCCCCTGTATCTTGGCAACCCGTTATAATAGATGCGCCTCTTTTACAGAATTTAAAGAATTCCACTAGCACTACAATCTGACGGAGTAAGAATAAGATAAGCGACAACAAAATTTTAGGCGTAGACAGGCTAGTCAGTTAACTCACTCGGTTTAACATCATAATGGTGTTAGAACGAGTGAGTTAACTTTCTAGTCTGGTTCGGTGTGCAATAGGGCGTATCGAAAAAAAAAGTTGTTTGCGCGAAGTTCTAATAGCAATGAAATCCTTCTTTGGGGAGTCAAAAACACTCCCCTAAAGTTTCATTAAAAAAAAATACCTTCTGTCTCCGCAACGCAGATATCGATAAAAATAAAATAAACGAAACGCTTCTTTTGATTGGAAGAGCAAAAAATTTTTTTTGAAGATTTCAATTATCAATAAAAATATTTTCAACTATGCAGATTTATACCTGTATAACAGAAATTCCATTAAAATATTTTTTACCCCCCTTTTTAATTTTCAAAAAATCGAAAAAATTCGATTTTTTCGCTATTTTCGTTGATTTACGGTAAGTTTTAGGACTATTTGAACACATTATGTGTGATATATGTTTGTGCGAATGTGTTGGAAAGATAGTACAACCATCATATATAAGGAATTTTGACATTAAAATAATTTTTATTGACCTATATGATGAATGGATTTAATTGAGAAATAAGAAAGTTACGGTTAATTGTATTTTTAAAAAAGTAATTTTTCGACTATAATTTATGAAATAATTAAAATTTAAAGCTGATGTAAAGAAAATGAAGATTCTTTGTGTCTAGACGAATCAATTGACCTGTAAGATTAATTCATTTCATTGAATAATAAGAAAGTAATGCTTTATTGGAATTTTCGAAAATGAATTTTTTGAATATAACTTCTCAAGTAATCAAAATTTAATGCTGATGTAAAGAATACTTAATGCTTCCTCTATGAGGAAGCAAAGTGCTCATTGAATGAATACAAAAGTTGATACAACTTGACAGCTAGTTATTGACTTTGAATGACATGAAAATATTTAAAAGTGATATATTTCTCTCTATTTGGATATATGTTAAGAAGAATGTATTTTGAATATTATACAACTATTATATATTTTTTAAAATATATTCCTATACATCAAACTAAATTAAAAAATAGTCGGATTAGTATCACATTATAACAAGCTAATATATGTTCCGATTATTTTTTTATTCAGTTTGATATATAAGAATATATTTTAAAAAATATATAATAGTTGTATGATATTTAAAATACATTTTTCTTAACATATATCAATCATCTCATGGTCAAATAGTCGAAAAAATTGTAGTAACTCAAGGAAAATAGCGAAATAGTCGATTAATTTCGAAAATTTGAAATTTCAAGGACACTTAGGTAGAGTTAAAAACTTTTGAATCATTTTTTACTATGTAGGTACAAATTCACTTGCTTCGAACTATTTTTTTTGAAAATTTAGATACCGAAAACTAATTCTTTCCAAATGATGGTTGTACTATCTTTCGAACACATTCGCACTAACATATATCACACATAATGTGGTCAAATAGTCCTGAAACTTACCGCAAATCAACGAAAATAGCGAAAAAATCGAATTTTTTCGATTTTTTGAAAATTCAAAGTCAATTAGGGGGGGGGGGGTAAGAAATATTTTAATGGAATTTCTGTTATACAGATATAAATCTGCATAGTTTAAACTATTTTTATTGATAATTAAATTTTCACGACAAATTTTTTGCTCTTCCTATCAAAAGAAGTGTTTCGTTTATTTTATTTTTAGCGATATCTGCGTTGCGGAGACAGAAGGTATTTTTTTTTTAAATGAAACTTTAGGGGAGTGTTTTAGACTCCCCAAAGAAGGATTTCATTACTATTAGAACTTCGCGCAAACAACTTTTTTTTTTCGATACGCCCTAGTGTGCAACTTCACAACCAGGAGTAATATTATATCCAATTTTGTAGTGAAATAATTTCAATTTTTTTTTCCATATTTTGAGGTTGAATCATGGAAAATTTCTTTGAAAAATAAGAAAAATAAGAGCAGAGTTTGATTCAATATAATTTATAACCTTGAGGGAGTATCCTCATTTAAACGGCGAAAAATGAACGTGAACTTTAGGAGTTTTTTAAAAAAAAACTATAAGATATTTTTTATTGAAATTTTGAGAGCATTTTATTTACAATTCAAAGAAGTAAAAAAAATTTATTTACGAAATAATTGTCATAAATACTCTGCTGGTGTCCTGTTGAAGTTGTGATGTTTCTTTTTTTGGCATGAATTTGCGGACACTCTTACGTTTGCTAGGTTTGTCTGCAAAATGTGACCCAAATTTGTTTAGCTTTAGAACACTAATACCTAGTCTGTGAACCTCAATTTCGCATATATAATAATAAAAATTTGTAACAAAATGGCGGACATTTGAACAAATTTTTGAGTAATTTTTTTTTTATTTTTGCAAATAAATGGATAAATAAATTTTTTAAATAAAATCCGAGAGGTTTACAGACTAGAGAATTTAATACCCTTTAAAATGTTTTTTTTTTTTAAATTTTTTTAGGTTGAAAACTCACTGAGGAATCGTGTCCGCAAATTCGGAAAATCTGAAAAATAACTTTTCGAGAAAAACGCGATTGAAGTTGACTGAATATAATATTTTTTCTCTAAATACAGTTATTTATTCAATTCGACACTAATCAACTATGTCTGCACCATAAAAAGGTCTTCTTCATCAACCTTTTTCAATATCTTCTCTTATTTTTTTCACCAATTGAGCTCCCTTAGTCGAGCTTTCGCATCGGTGCTCTTTTAAGGCTTTTTGCGAAAATAGCTCCAGAAGCCAAACCGTTTCGAAATTCATTATAAAATTTTTACAGGGTATTCTTGAAATACTGTACTTTCGATTTATGCAATTAAAAAAAATCGATTTTTCGATCGATTTGTATGAGAATACCCCTTAAGGGCATGTGTGACTTACCATATGAGCAAATTTTTAAACCCGGGTTTTTTTCTACAATTTTTACATTTTCAAAACAATTGTAGTTAACATCCGTCCGTATTCACGTTCTTGACGGATGTCGACGAGAAAATGAATATTTCATCACAAAATATTCATTTTCTCCTCAAAGCTGAAATGAAAAATTATTTTTATGGGACTCAAGTAAATACAAGACCCTACATATATGGTAAGTTGTCTCCACATATCCCATAAAACCTTTTTCTAAAATATATATGCTCACAGGGTCGGTCTTAAAATCGTTTTGAAAAATTTCTATTTTCACGGATTTCTAAGTCAGTTATGTTCTAGGTGTCAGTTAAATTCTAGGTGGCCTTAAGGGGGTAGTCTGGTTCAGCTAATCCAAAAATAAGAATTTTTTGTCTAAAAGTTTTCCTATTGAGATGTTTAACATTACGTCACATTCAATCGGTAATGTCAAAATCTGTAGTTCAATATCAACTGGAGGACAACAGAACATTATTTGAATAGGAGTTGGAATGAAATTAATTTTTTCAAATCAAAATAGGTGAAAAATTGTGATATCGCTTAGCTTTTTAGCAATTTCTGTATTTACTGACGATAATTTTAAAAGAGTGTAACTTTGAAATTCATGAAGAAAAATTATAATATCCCGAAATTGAGGTTTGATTGCATTGTTTTGTTGATGTAACGGATGTGACAACGTCTAACTCAACCTCAATTTCGGTAAATTATAATTTTTTTCTGATGAATTTCCAAGTCACACTCTTTTCAAATGGCCGACAATAAATATAGAAATGGCTTTTTTGCAACACATGCATGAAAATGGCCACATTCCGTGTCCATAAAGCGTGGGGAAAATTCCAGATTTCTCTCCTGTGAGAATAGCGTGCAGAGGAATCTGGAATTTTACGCATGCGTTATGGACCAGGAATGTTGCCATATTTTCATGCATTTTTTGTAAAAAACATCGTGTGTGATGTGTGCGGGAAGTTGAACATTCACTCGTGTGAAGTTTGTAACACTTGTGGAATGTTCAACTTTCCGCACTTGTAACACCATGTACTATTCTTTAGGTGCACAACTTTGCTTCCGCCGATTTTTTTTGAAAATTTGAGGCTTTATTCTGAAAAAGTGATTACCTGTTTATGATTCAAAGTACTGTCCGTCACTAGCCACTACTTTTTGCCATCTTTCGGGCAATTGTCGGATACCATCTCGAAAAAACGATGCGTCTTTTGAGGCGATCCACAAATCGATCCATTCTTTGACTTCTTCATAAGAATGGAAATGCTGCTCAGCTAGGCCATGTGTCATCGATCGGAACAAATGGTAGTTGGAAGGAGCAATGTCTGGAGAGTACGGCGGGTGCGGTAAGACTTCCCACTTTAGGGTTTCCAAGTATATCTTGACGGGTTTTGCGACATGTGGCCGAGCATTGTCATGTTGCAGGATAACTTTATCGTGTCTCTCTTGATACTGTGGCTGTTTCTCCTTCAATGCTCGACTCAAACGCATCAATTGCGTTCGATACCGATCCCCTGTAATAGTTTCACTTGGTTTCAACAGCTCATAATACACCACTGGTCTGGGCGTAGATGTGGAGGCATGTCCGGGCATTCCCGGACATGCCTCCCTGTTTGGGATTATCGTAGTGGACCCATTTTTCGTCGCCGGTTACAATGCGATGTAAAAAACTATTCCGATTCTGTCTTTGAAGCAGCTGTTCACAAGCAAAGAAACGGCGTTCAACGTCTCTTGGCTTCAATTCATAAGGAACCCAATTTCCTTGCTTCTGAATCATTCCCATGGCTTTGAGGCGTTTCAAAATTGCTTGTTGAGTGACTCCCAATGATTCTGCTAATTCTTCTTGCGTTTGGCACGAGTCTTCAGCAAGTATGCCTCCAGTTCGGAATCTTCGAAAATTTGTTCTCTTCCGCCGCCATGCCGATCCTCGACATCAAAATCACCGCTTTTAAAGCGTTGAAACCACTCACGACACGTTCTTTCACGAAGAGCAGCGTCACCGTAAGCACTTGAGAGCATTCGATGAGCCTCAGCCGCAAATGACGAGAATTTGGCTCGAAAACTGACATCTTCGATCGAGAATACACTAATGATGCAAACACAACTTCACTAATGTGGTGATGTAGTTATGTTGACAGGTGTCCAAGCTTACTGTACGAAATTTTTGACCTGCCTATTTCAACCGGCACTTACCGCTGCAGTCATCTATCGAAAAACGGCGGAAGCAAAGTTGTACACCTAATATCTAAAAAGCAAAGCGATATCACAATTTTTAACTTACTTTAAGGGGTTAGTACCAAAGTTTTCACCTTTTTTTTAAGAATTTTTTTATCAAATTAAAATTTATATTACAGATCCTAACTTTTCACACATGATTATAGATATAAATAATAAATCTGGCTGGTATGGCTGCCGGAAGTTACCCATTTTAAAAACTTGCGTGCATGATTCAGAAAAAACTATTGGACCGATCGGGCTGAAATTTGGATATACACACATATCGTTATCGCGTGAACCAAAATAATTGAAATCCGAAAAAAAAAAATAAACACAAAATGTCCGACTTGAAAATTTTTATCTTTTTTTAACAGTAAATTGGTTTAAAAAAGGGTTAAATATTAATCAATAATTACGATTTTGGTTCATGCCATAGCCACATATGTGTAGAATAACATATCCAAATTTCAGCCCGATTGGTACAATAGTTTTTTCTGAATCATGCACGCCACGTCGAAAAACGTTGTTTTGAGAACAACGCGTTTAGTTTTTGATCTGAAATACAGGGTGATCCATTTTAATCTATAATTATCTTCTAAAATACTTTATTTACGAAAAAATGTTTTAGACAAAAGTTTACCAGGATCGAGAGGGCCATTTAACTGTACCATCAATTTTGACCTTGTGTTCAATTTTCAAGGTCATTTGCTTCAAACGAGCGCCAAATGCACGTTCGGCGCGTTCGAGATGCTTACGTTGTTTAGACTTTTTCGATCTGTTCTCGATATTTATAATCAAAATAACGATTAACCCGACAATTCTACATATATTTATTATAAGAATTTGCACTTTTTAGAAAATAAATTTTTCAAAAATGTTCTTTGGTACTAACTCCTTATTCGATAAAAATTAATTTCAGTCGAACTTCTATGTAAACAATGTTCTGAACTGCCCCAGATGATTTTTTTCCACAGATTTCGACGTTACCGATCGATTGTGACGTAATGTTAGACATCTTAATACATGTAGAGAACACATTCCCAAAATTATAGAATCAAATTCGATCTTAAAATAAAATTAGTAGCGGTGCACGCCAAGCCTTCGTATTAATTATACGAGACCGATCGCACGCTGGAGCACGCGTTTCGTATTAGCTGAAATGTATGTTCTTTTTAAAATAGGAGAATTATATTGTATGGTATTCCGTTCTCGTTGCTCGCATTTATATTGTGTTTATCAGTATGCAGCATCATAGAGACCAGAAACCTAGAAAGAAAAGTTGTAATTTTAATGTGATTCCAAAAACCTCTATCATGGCCCGATTAAAGTGGAAAGCCGAAGATGTTTGAGTTGTTTCAATTCTTTTGATTTTTTTTTAAATCCTTTGATTTCTTTCAATTTCTCCCAAGTTAGTTGTGTGGAAATCGAATCCACGTTACGAATTGTCTAAAATTTACAAAATATGTAGAAAATTTTATCTAATGATGCTCCAATGTTTAGCTTCATCGTCTGTTTTGTAATATTATTATTTTTTAGGTAATTGAGGGAGAATAATAATATACCTTCGGCACTAAATTTCAGGATTTATAAGATAAGATATTTTGCCTGGGCGCCAGATCTGTCTTGGATCAGTGTAACGAAATAGAAAATTATTTAAAGATAAGAAACAGTTACGGCTTTCTTGGCCAACCGTTTAAGAGAGTGAGATATATGCATCAAACAGCTGGTTTTAATACTCAGGGCTTTCTTGGCCAACCGATTAAAGAATTGAATGAGGACTTTCTTGGTCAACAAATTCAATTAAGGGGCTATGCTAGTTTCTCATTTTCAAAAAATCGATCTTTTTTCTTTTGCATTTTTCCATAGCTAATCATCCTAAAAATAAGTACCCAAAATTTTAAATCGATATCTTTAATAGTTTTTAAATGGGAGCACTTTAAAGCGGAACTGTCCATTAGCGCTAAGATAATTGCGGGTTAGAAAACAAACAAAAAACATGTTCAAAAAATTTTTTGAATGAGTGAAAAACCTTCATACAACCATAAAAAAGGCTCCAGAGTAAAACAGGTCATCAAATCGCGCAATGGGAGGAGAAAATTTACCGCAAATCAAATCTGCGTTGAAAATTTTAAATGAGTTTTTCTCAAAACTGCATTTTTAAAATCGGGTGACGGTGCAGCTCGAAAACTATTCATCCGATCAACTTCAAATTTTTACACAGTCTTTATTATATGTTTCTACAGAGGATGGACCTCTAACTTTTTGTTTTATATAAAATTACAACTTTTATAAACAAAAAACGAGCGTTTTTTTAAGCAAAAATTGAAATTTTTTTTCAAAACCACGCCATTTTTATAATTTTTAATATTTTAAAAAGTTAGAGGTCAATCCTCTAGAGAAACTCATGTAGTTTACTAAAAAAATTTTTTTTTTTCGAGCATGCTGGTATGGTCGACACCGTCACCCGCATTTCAACTTTTTTTAAAGGACCTTTGCAGTTCGTCTTATATCTCCGCTTCCAATGAATATTTTTTGACGAAAATTTTATGTTAAATATATGAAAACATGTACAATATACTGCAAAAGTTTTAGAAAGATTAAACGTGTAGTTCTTTTTTTTTGAATATTCAAAAATTGCTGTTTTATTCGTCCGAGAAACTAGCATAGCCCCTTAAGATAAGATAATTTAAGAAAAGATAGATGTTATTCCTGAAATCAAGTAAACCGGAATTTTACCTTTGGCTAGCAAGGCTTAACGCAGTTTGGTAGAGGAGGTGGTTCTCTTAAATTCGCTATAGGTTTCTTAATTCTAATAAATAATCACTCAGATAAATTCATTTTAAAACAATTTACAATGAGTTTATTCAGATGATCTGAATTAATAAAAATCAAAGTTAGAGTTTCAATAACTGACAAATCAATTTCTTAGAAAACTTGTTAAACATAATTAAATCGTTCTTTTCTAAATTTACAAGAAAATAATCTTAATTAACAATGAGAATCAATTATTATAACCAATATTTAAAACTAATGCTCAATCCGAGACACTCCATGACTCAAAAGAAAATAATAAGAAACAAATCGAAATTATAGGTTATGTTCGTAATCAGCAAGAAAAGGGATTCAGTGAATCACAAAATTGGGGAAAAATCAATGAAAAATGGGACTAACATTTCAGATATTTCGAAATAAATATCAGCAATAAAGGGAAAAAAATCAGTAAATTCGGAAATACAAGTAAAGATAATAATTCACAAAATTATACAGTTTGACAAAATTAAATAGATCAAAATCAAACTGAAATGAAACGAAAAATGAACTGAAATTGAAACGAAAACTCTGTGTTCACGTGCTCGATAAAAAAATATTCAGCAAAATCAATTCACAAAACACGTGAACAAAGGTTTTACGCAACGAAACAGAAAAACTTTACTAGCTGAATCGTTGTACAATCCTAGATTTCGATAAGTATCTCTCAGAGTAGCGCGTCTTCGCGAACAAATATAACAGTTGTCAGCTTCGAGAATCACCGTCAGAAAGAAAATGAGTGAAGCTCCGCACTTCTACTTCTAAGTATATTCTGACAGGCGGCCATTTTGATTAGACTCAACGCTGATTGGTCGGAAAGTTACGCAAGAGAATATGGAAAGTTACCATGTGGCGCGTAATATCAGGGGTATGCATCAGCTCGTATTTCAGGATTCTAACTTAACCCCGTTAGTGTCGCAAGTTGCATTCTTCAGTTAGTTCGCCGAATTCTCACACAGGGCGCTGACTGTACCATCATTCCCTGAAAATGCTGAAAATGCATTTTGATATGTAGAGATTTGAATATAAAAATTGAAAAAATATGATTATTCAATACTAGAAATTAATGAAATATATCAGACATTGAAAATTAACATTAGTTGAATATTTCCAATAAAATTTTTTCTTTTTTTTTCACATTAATTTAGTATGAAAACTATTTTGAAATATTCAACCGTTCCCTCGTCTACAATTCAAAACTAACATTAATATGTGTATTTAAATGATTTAAATATTGACATTTTTTGCTTTTCTTTATTGCATTGAATAATAATAATAAAACATATTCAGTTTTCTATATATCTCTGTGCATTTTTATTAATTTCTGTTTTGACAATATTTATTGTTGGTTGTTTGAAATCCCTGATATTTTATTGTTTACAATATTAATAATTAAAAAATATAAAGTAAGCTGGTTATGAATTTAGAATTTTTAAATAATAAATACAATTAAATAAAATTAGTATAATAAAAATCGTACAAAGAATATAATGATTATGTTATGGTTATTTAAGGGAAAAATAAACTTACAAATATTTTTTTACAGCAGAAAAATATATATATATTTTACGATTAAATATTAAATGTATATTAATATTCATAATATATATATATATAT
>UCOK01006599.1:0-10503 GCA_900474325.1 Synergus umbraculus | reverse complement strand
GCACTAAATGAGCACTTAATTCCTGTGCAAAGAAGAATTGTTTTTGAGTAATACATAATTTAAAAGTAGATAATGTATGGGAAATGGAAAAATCCTATTAAAAATATAATAAGAGTTAGCATTTCCGAAATAGTCTAGATCAAGAGCACTAAATATGAGCACTTAATTCCTGTGCAAAAAAAAATTTTATATGAACAATAATTTGGAAGTTACTAATACCGGAGTTCTAGCTTAAACTGAAGTTGGCATTACTATGCATTTTTTCGAAAAATTACGGAGCACAAAATTAAAAATTTTCAGCATAAATTAGCACAAAAGTAGGACAAAATTATATGATGTAGCCCCCGTTTCGATTAGATGATGTAATTCCAGGTTTAGGGACATAAAATTCCTTTGGATTAAATCGGAATTAAATTTTTTAGTCCGGATACAAATTCCGTCTTGTACAATAACCTTATAATTGTCAGTCCAGCATGCATTTGTTTGCATACATTACATTAATGATATTTGATACTCGCTTGGTCCTCTTTTAATGTCGAGAAGTGGTACTAAAATGATATTTTTTGGCATCAAATAAAAGTTGGACTGTTTTCGAAGCGTACTATTTTAATACCGAAATTTGGTCCTGAAATGATGTTTTTTTTTTACAGTGTATGAACCAATCGATCTTAATGTTCATATCAGTCGAAATAAATATCTGATACTGTTCTAGTATTAAGACGTCATAGGTATATCGTAGGTAGTTGAGTTGATTATTTTCCAAGTGATCGTATCATGAAAATTGTATAATAGATAGGAACGCATATCTGAGGGATTACATCAGAATCAAGAAACCTTTCATTCGCTTGTCATACATTTGACATAAAAAAGCGAGTGTTATGAAAATACGAACGAATAGATTAAATTTATTCAGGTTGCTTATAGGCGAAAATCAACAGTGAGAGCAGATTTTATCTCGATTGAAGCTTATATATGTATATATATATATGTGTGTATGTGTGTGTGACTATAAAAACCTATAATCGAAAATCTCTACTTCTCCAGAAACGATGATTTTTAATTCTTATGAATTATTTATTCGCACAGAATAAATGAAATTATTTTTTTTTATTTTTCTCATACTCACGCGTGTATGAGTAAAAAAAAATGCACATTCACAGGGAGAGGGAGCGAGTTGTTTTTTTTTTGGTCATTTTCGAAAAAAGGACTTTAAAGATTTTTTAATTCTTTTCGAAATTTCTGTCTATCCATTAAAATATTTATTCATTCAATTTCCTTGTTGAATTTTTTAAAGTTATGAACTAATAAAAAATTTGTCTACTTTTCTCGACTTATATGAGTGACACGTATTTTCTTATTTTAACATGATATGCAAAATTTTCAAGTTACAAGTGTTTAAATATCTAGAGAAAAAAAATGTAAGGATTTTTAAAAATTTCCAAGTTCGTAAACTATTTCTTATAAAACAATGAAATTTTCAGGTGAGTCAAGAATTAAATACACTTTGCATATATAGCTATGAATGAAAATGTGCCAACATATTTGTATGAAAACATGAAAAAAAATTTCTAATTGTATACTAAAATGTTTATAACAATTAGCATCAAATAAAAAAAACCATATCACGCGCTCGAAGATGACCCGTTTTAATTAATTTTACTTAAACATTAATGTAATTGTCTAATAAAATATACCAATCTGTCCACTGATATTTTTAAAAGTTATCTTCAAAACTATAAAGAATATTTTAATCCTTGAAAAAACGATTTTCAGGATGCACATTTTCCTCAACTCAAACTTGGGTAAAGTATAGTCCTACCAGGTAGAACTGTAGAGGAAAATGATTATTTCGATTGGATAAAAATTTACCGAGATAGGGGAGGGGGAATTTTTCGAATTTTTTCAATTTTGTGCGGTTTCGTGTTATTTCGTAGGTATTAAGCTCCGTTCCTATGGAATATATAAAATTTTTTCCCACATGTTTTTGATAGCGTTTTTCCTGGTCTATTCAATGGTTATAACCATCTTTAAAAAAATTGAAAATTTGACCGATTTTTTTGAAAATCAAAATATTTTTGACTATTGCAGAAAAAAGGAATGTTTTTTTTTATCTCAAAATAAAGCTTAAGTCTTTATCTTTCGATGCTGTAAATTTCATCGTGCCGTTTTTTGTTGTTTTCGAGAAATTAAATAAAGAGTAAAGCGCCGCGCCGATGGTACTCGAGACTACTGGGCTTCTCGCTCGGCGGAACTTCTTTGGACTCATTTATCGTATCAATAATGAATATTTATTATTTATTAAACTGCTCTCTGCATTGTACAGGGTTGAGAATGTGATTAAAGTTTCATAATGCCTGCATTACAGTCAATGTAGGGATATAATATTAAGAAAATAAATTTTTATCTAATAAATATATTGTAATACGTGGAAATAGTCTTTTTCCTTAATATTACGTCCCTCTACAATGAGTGTAATGCAGATATGTATAATAACAATTATTTTAAATAATTTATGACTGCGTCAAAAAAATGCTTATTTTTATACCCATTTTCCCATGCGCCAGGGTGGTGTAACCCCTTAAGTTAATTTTGGGAATCATTATGCCATTTATCCATGGATTTAAAGAACTGCGCATAAAATATTTAAAATGTAAATTATAGCCTTTGACGTAATAACGTGAAAGATTCTTGAATGTCTCTGAAAGATAGAATCGGGTCATTATTACAAGGCATTGTATAATGTATACATAGTAACAAAATTTGTTTGTTTAGCTTCCGAGTAATGACAATAATAATAATTGAATGCAGTATTATGAACGTTTACTTCTGTTTGAAAGTAAAGTAAGTAAAGTAAAGTAAGATTAGATATCGAGTTTGTAGTGCTTCCGCACGGGCGTTAACTTCATTATAAAAATTATATTTTATGACATTTCATGTTATTTTAATATTTATATATTTCTTTAAAATATGATACTTTATAAACTATTGATTTAAAATTTATAATATAGACATACAGTACCGTCGGAAATTGTCCGTACGAGTGGCGCAAGAACTATTAAAAATCACTACTGGCTTTGAACTACGATAATTCGGTGAAAAAAAGAGATAGAAAATTAAAAAAAAACAGTTGGAAAACGTATGAAATTCCACGTCTAGAGGTGCGAACCAGATTTTTTTTGACCTTCTGCAAAGAATACAGCACGTGAGAAATTAAAAAAAAAATTCAAGATTTTCTCAAATTTTGTACCTCGACTTCAACTTTTTGCATGACCTAAGAAAATTGTTGAAAACATTTGAAAATTATATGACATAGAGACTAAAACTTTATCTTTAATTTAAGCCAATGAAACTTAAAAAATCTTCATTGGTTCTCGAGATACGATTAAAAATGTTCAATCGTATTTGAGTTAAGTTTTAATCGACGATCACGGCTCTCAGCCGGTCTGCTGCTTGCCTCCTTCAAATACGGTTGAAGATTTTTAATCGTATCCCGAGAACCAATAAAGATTTTTTAAGTTTCATTGGCTTAAATTAAAAATAAAGTTTTGGGCTCAATGTGGTATTATTTTCAAATTTTTGCAACAATTTTCCTAGGCCATGCAAAAAGTTCAAGTCGAGATACAATATTTGAGAAAATCTTTTCTCAAATCCTTTTTCGAAAACTGACTAAATATTTATATCAGAATGTTAAATTTAAAAAATATCACATTCTAATGGTAACATTTTTTTTAAATCTTTAAATTAATGATAGTATTTCGAGTTTCGATTCATTCATCTTTTTAACCCTCCGTCCTTACACCTATTTTTTCGAACGAGATCCCTACTCTGGGTCAATTTGACCCTGGCACTTTTTGATCGCGTACCATTTCATAGCGATTCATCTGATTGACTTGAAAAAATTCAGAGATGTAATTTAACTAATCCAGAATCTGCTAGGGTGATCAAAAAAAATTTTTTTAATTAATTATTATTAAAAAAAAATTGTCAAAAAAATCTTTTTTTAAAAACCTTGTTTTAGTAAAAAATACATATTTTTTTTTAATTTTCAATATTTTTAACTATAAATTTAACTGTATACTGTCAAGATATAGTAGAATTAGAAAAAAATAGTCTGTATATGGACCTTTAAAAAAAGGTATTTATTTTGCAATATGAAGGATGACATTTTTTTGGGTAATAAAAATAGTGTATTTCTGGAAGAAACTTTCAAAAAACTATATTATTTTTTAGAAATATGCATTTTTTCATACATATACATAATTATCTCTAAAAATACATCAACGCACATTGATTTTACCATTATTTAATTATTTTACCAAAATTATCTAATCAGTTCCACCACACTCATTGCACAAATAGACGCAATGTTCATCCACTTGACGCATATGCACTGCTTGATTCAGATTAAACTGAAACATTATCTTCTTCTTCCGAAGTATATCGCCGCTAATTGGTTCTTCGTTATTTTGCAGGAGCGCGTTCTGGATCCTTGCCCGTAAATTATACGCCATTTTGTCGGATAATACCACTCACTAGAGTTTATATACACACGCAAACAATATATAAAACTTTTTATTTATGATATTTTAAAGCGTTTGGTGCATAACAAAATCAATTTACACTATCGAGCAAATAGCACTTGAATCAGCGTATCCCTTACACATGGGTCAACATGACCCATACTCTGTTTCGAACGGCGTTGAGCGTGTTGTGGCGAGCTGCCTCATAGTGGAGATACATTGAAAGTACAGTCAGAGTGTCGAACTATAGTTAGAATCGGTCGAGCACTCGAAATTTTGAATTTCCAGAAAGAAATACACAACTAAAGTTGATGTATGGGTCAAACTGATCCAGGATAAGGACAGAGGGTTAAAGTAAGATAGAAATTTCGGCATAGACCCTTACAAAACAGTATTACAGACAAAAAACAATAAGAAATTTTGACATTTTTTTGCGAGAATAACAGAAAATTGACAGCTTTTATAAAAAAAAAATATGACTAGAATTCTTGTAATTTTTTGCTTCCTCATAGAGGAAGCTTTGTAGTCTTTACATTTTCCAATAGTTTAAAAATGATTTAATTAAACTTTCCTCATTTGATAAATGTCTAATACAACATTCTAATCACATGTCCGGATGCATGTGTCGGTTGAGCCGTTTTGGAGCTAGGGTGATCATCGACTTCGAAAACGTGGTTTCGAGAAAAACGCGTTTAAAGTTTTGAACACAATTATTATGCAAATAAAAGAATTATTTTCAAACTTACACTGAATCATCGATTCCGGGTCCATAAAGGGTACCTTTCCTTTGCCTTATCAGCTGCAGCAACATTTATTTTTATTTTTTCATTTTTTTTTCATTTTTTCAATGGCGACTCCACTCTAAGTCGTATATTTTGAAAAATACTGCGAAGGTTCTTAAAAGTTCGAAGGCCCAAACTAAGGACAAGCATTTCGGTCAATTAAATTTCAGTATTCAGATCAAAGTCGAATTCTGGATAGTATTCCGGTTCACGAAAAAGTATGCATTTTTAAATGTTATGTGTGAAGGGAAATTTGAGGACGGCTTGCTGGCTGGTCACGCTTAGTGTCCCACTGTTGAATTTCGTCGCATTTGCGATTTTCTGACCGAATCTTGAGCTGAGCTCAAGTGTCGCTCTTGCAAGTGCATTGGTGGTGTGATATGAATGTCTCATTTTCTAACAAAAAAGAGTGTTTAATATGAGTATTTGCAGTATTTTGTATCATCTGTCCAGCAAGCATTAGTCGTACACGTTCAATCAGATGACACAGTAACGCACACTGAACGGAAGGCCCCGGGCCATTAACGTCTCAAATTGAACGGTTTGAAACTCTTCTAACTTCTATATAAAAGAAGATACGTCGACAACTAAGTGCGATATTTCTGTGTTAAAAGGGACGGTGGATCAGATTAAAAATGATGTTCTGATACTGAAAGGACAAGCCGAGGCCCTGAAGATTCGGAACGAGGAGCTCGAATGGTAAAACGCCGGCTTGGAGGAAGATGTCAAATTATTGACAGAGAAAGTGACCTTAGGAAGGAAAAGAAAGAAAAAAAAGAAAAAAAAAACGTAGTTATGCGTAAGCTTGGGGACGCGGAACCTGACAACAAAGATCTTACCCTGTCGATGCATGAGGTATTCTTGAAGGATAAAGTGAATCGGTTGTGGTGGAATCAGCCACCCGTTTGGGAAAAATCCCAGGCTCTAGGCCGATCCTCATCCAGTTTGGCTCGCCATCACACAAGGCACGGGTTTTTGAAAAGTCAAAAGGCTTTACAAATATGGATCTCTCGATGAACAAGGTTACGGTGTCTCAATTAGGGGGATGTATCTGATTTATAATGACAAAATTTAATCCAAGGATGATATCCACTCGATGAGCATAGGCTCTCCGCCTGGCCCTTCTGAGACATTTCTTGGCGCGAGAAACACCGTGAACAAAAGGGCAGAAAGACCACCGAAACGAATTGAGTCAGGCTCATCGTCAATAGCCTAACCGAGGGTCAGACAACAGACCAGGTCTGCGTCGATCACGGATCTCATGGTTTCGCTAATCTGTGAGATAGTGCAATAGATATTGTGGATAGTGACATTGTCTGTGTGTGTGAGAAGTGGCTATTGGCGGTTCCAATGGCCCCCCGTCCTGGCTTCCTCATCACGTGTGCTTCACGACAATTGCGACGATAGATTTATAAGTTTGGTAAAGCAAGCGGTTGTCTAGTGACATTTTTAAATATAAAACGGTATGTTTGCGAACCTCTCGACATATCCCCTGAGTGGATATTCTTGAAGTGCGACTGCTGTTCCTTATAATATATTATATATCAATATATTTATGTATTTTCAGCGGGAACAACATAGAAAGGCTATATGTGAAAGCCTCAGAGTAAGCAAATCTCAGGCGTGTTTTAGGGCGGCCTCAATAGGTCATAGGAATGAAGTCATCCTTCTGGCATATGCCGATGATATAGTTATACTGGTCGACTCGAAAATCGATCTTCAAAAAAAAATAAATGCTATGGTGGAATACTGTAGGTAGAACCTTTTGTCAACACATCCAAGACCAAGACCATGGTCTTCCACAAGAGCAGCATCCGTCGATATCGAATTTCACGTTTGATGATACCCAACTGGAGATGGTTCAGGAATATTCTTATCTGGGCATGACTTTTGGAAGTTCCGGTACTTTCTTTTCAGCATGCAGTAAGAGGGTTGCCGCTGCTAAGATAGCCGTAGATTCGCCGTTACAGGTCCTTCTAGCCTCCAAGTCGGAATCTTGGCGCTCTAAACGAATCCTATTCCAAAACCTTATCTCAAACATTCTTTTTTACGATTTGGCGTTTGTGGTATTGTGAGGAGGTTGAAATAATTCACACTACCTTCTTCAAGAGAGTCTTGGGCCTGCCTTCATGCACCCCAGGGTACCTACAGAACAACAAGTATTTGATTCTCACGAAATTCGAGTCCTATCTTACAGATGTGGATCTGTAGAGACTGAGTCAGACATCCTCTCTCCAGATACTGCCTTATCTAGGGACCGATACCTTGGGACAAGAGTATCTTTATTGCGGAATACCATTTAGATATGTTAAACTATTTGTCCAGGTGCGCCTCATAGGGCATGTGAGGGGTAGGCTCTCATTGGGGGATCTGTCCTTTGGGTACACGAGGGGGTAACTCTGCACAATCTATACTCTTGGGGTAGAGGAAAACCTTTTCCATTTGTTGGCAGAGTGCTGTATGTAAAGGGATGTTAGAAAGAATTGTTTTGAATCGGCGGTGAGTCTCATGGTCTCTGGACTGTTCCGGATTGCGCTTCTGAAATCACCGGATTAAATAAAATTATGCCATGTCACTAAATACCTGTCCTGTGTACTAAAAGTGAGGGCCTTTATAATGAATCTGTAGCACGAAGGAATAGTAAGGAGTAGTTTCTCTGGGAGTGAGTGTAGGATAAATCCACCCCCAAGAATTATGACGCGTTTATAAAACGTATTAAACGTTTTCTACATTTTTGTCATGCGCGTTGATGCATTAGTATCACGTGATATTCCCCTTCTTGAAGCATTTTGAAGTTATGTTTGGTATATTCAATATATATAGCATAGAGGGGAATATCACGTGACACGAAAGCCGCAAAGCGCATGATGAAAATGTATACAATGTTCATTATGTTATAGAAACCCATCATAATTCTTGGAGGTGTTGTTGTTCCATCTCTGCCGGCCAAATACATATGGAGATAACACTTCTTACTATTAATTCGTGATCCGTAGTGTGGATTGTGTGCCTGGAGGTATAAGGGTAATAAGAGTCGCCTAGCATTTATAGCATGTATAACACTCATTTCAATGCCTTTGTAAAGGTCTTTGACCTAAGCAAATATCGCAGCTGTAATAACAATATGATATACTATAAATATTATGCAAATTTTATGTAAATAGAAGCTGTTGTTAAATAAAAAAATAATAAATAATAATTTTTATGTGTAGCGCAAATTATTTGAAACTATACAAAAATTGAAAACCCGAACCTTAACGAAAAATCTCGGACTCCATAGAACCCACCCGACATATTTACATTATTGTTTATCGCTAAAGGTGTAACTTCTGTTGTTCCGATATTAATATTGACAATAGGAACGTATCCATCTTCTGGAAGTTCAGGCACATCATGTCGTATCATCGAAATTTCAAAAGCATCCTCAAAAACAATATTCGAATCTTCTATTGTTTTTCGTTTTTTTGTTACGCTTGTTTCTTCTGGAACAAATGATGATGTTGACGTTCATTCCTCAAAATTGATGGCTTCCGAGACCATGTTACCGATTTTCCTTTTATTCCTAATAAATTCTTGTATAGATATATCCTGAAAATGAATTTAAAATTACTGAAGTCACCGAATATTAATGAAATGGCGTTAAAATCACTGAAAGTCATTAAAACACCATCATTTCATAATAAATTCTGTAAAATTGCTGCGAATTACTAAAAATCTCGCCTAAATTGAAAAGAAGTAAGGTTAATTCAAAATATACTATTATTTTTGTTTCAGGTGAGTCCGGCTTTCTAAGCAGTCCTACTGAAAGAGTTTGTAAGTAAAAAGAAAAATTCTAATTCTTCGCCTCCTAAAATTACGCTTATTTTTTTTTAATAATACTTCCTAGCGATTAAATAGTAATTTTTAGTCTCTATACACCAAGAAAAATGGATACTCAAATGTAGATATTCAAATGCAAGATACTGTGGTACAATATCTAGATATTACCACATAATATCTATTACAAATAGAATATACTGACGTTTAGTATCACTAGATATTCAAATTTGTATACTCAACCACAATATCTGTAGATACTAATTTTATTGCGCGCATGCGCATATGTATAATTCGAGGTGATCACCGATTGTTAACAACGCGGCATCAAACTGTGTTACATATGTATATTATAGTGTTATTTTATTGAAATTGTGTAAGTATATATAATTTCTTATATTTCAATAACTAACAATAACTAACCATAAAATTAGACTCTAAATTTCTTGCCAAAATTTAATGAAAGCATATGGTATGTAAAAACAAACATAACCTAAATTATGCATGATTCGTATATAATTGCCAAAATTTTTGCCCTTTTTTCAATTTCACATTTTCACATCTTTTGTGCAGAAAAATGGAGCAGCCTACTGCTTTTTTGGACACGTTATCAGCTCCTGGAGTTGTGGTCTTCATAGTACAAAGATTCCAAGGTACAGGGCCGGCGCAGACAGTATGGATGCCATGGATAAATCCATACATGGAAATGTCTGGAATTTATATCTAGAAAAAATGATGTACGAAGGAAAACATTTTCTTTAAAATAAAGAAAAAGAAAAGAAAAAATTACGGTTTATCCCCCCCCCCCCTCACGGGTGTTATATCGTAAATCCATATATGGGGGATTTCATGTCAAGTGTACTCACTTTAGAATCTGTCTTTGTCTGATCGAACTCAAACTTTGGTAAATTTTAATCCTATTGGATGATAGTTTATGGGGAAAAAATTTTCCTCAATGAGCAAATATTTACTGAAGGAGAGGGGGTGAAATTTCATGGTTTTATGCAGATACCATCTATTTCGGATATTTGTGACTCTTTGAATAGCAATAAAAAAATTTTTGCACACCATAGTTTCCATAGATTTTTTCACGCCCTTTCGATTGGCCGTAAGCATTTTTTTTTTAAATTAGTATTTGAGTGTCAAAAGTGAAATTTAAAACTAAATTTGACTTTTTTTCTCGAAAGGACCCGTTTGTTTGCTTTTTTTTGTCTTAAAAAATAGTACAGGTTTTCCCTATAAGAGTCAATAGGTTAAAAATGGAGAAAGAATTTTTAATTCATGAAAATAAGCGTTAATTGCTCCGGTTAGGGAGTCGTGTTGCATCTTTGATAAGTGAAATATATTGTAATATAATATAAATAAGTAATATTATAATATTATTA